>WURT03502646.1:0-21692 GCA_009936505.3 Holothuria glaberrima | reverse complement strand
ATTTTTCTCTCTGGTATTTTCTCTTAACCTTTCCTGCTTTGATAAGGGCTATGCTCTATCTAGGATTGGTATAAAAATTCAAGATCGAATGTATAACTATATAAATCAGATATATACTTCAGGTAAGCCAACCTCAGACTGAAGTGAATACATTCCTAATAATCTTATTCACTTCACTTCAGGCTATTCAGCCTGTTCATTTCCCTTCAGTTGTCTATTCACCTCAGTTTGAGGTAGTCTTACATGGAGTATCTCCCTAAAATCTAAAATCAACCATTCTTGTTCACCAAAGTAAAATCAAATATAACATAGATGATAGTCGCGAAGTGTGTAGGACATGCTAATTAAGAACTGGGGATGTTCGTTCGACCAGGGAGGTGTTACTTTGTCAAAGTTAACACCTCCCTCGTTCGACAATGCAAATTGAGACGCAGTCATGCGATACTTAGGTCAGTTCCGTTCTCCAAATGCAGGTTTGTGTGCCTTCGTGAGCATGTATTACACACGCTTAAACCACTTCACTTGATTCTTTTGTAACTCAAAGTTTCAGGGACAAATTTTAGTTATCAATAGACAAGGTACATTGTTCTAAATAAAAAAAAAATATTTCATCAAAGCTTGCAGGAGGTCACCAAAGTTTGCTTTTTGTGGATGCTTGGAAAACAATTTTTCCTTTCTTTTTTTCTTTTTTGTTCATTTGCAGGAAGCACATCTGTTAAACTCTACGATTCTTTGTTCACTTAGGCAAAGAAAGGTTTATATGCAGTGTTCGTTGCTTTTAGTCTATTTCATCCTTAGGCTTAAATGCACTATGCAATTTCATACACTCTATATCGTTTTGGATCCAACTCTTCTTCCATACTGGTTACCTACGCATGACAGAATGATAGACACACAACTGGTGTGACATTAGTGTTTTGAGGGCGTTAAGGATGCCATTTTCACATATCGAAGACGTAATGCATGGCATACACACAACTAGTAATAGCTTAGTGTAAAGCGCGATTGTCTGCATCATGCTGAACGTATCTTCAGAAAGCTAGAATTTCTCTCATATATGAGTCCTTTTGTGGTGAACACACAAATGTTTACCTTGATATTCCTTCTTTCAAACTTTGTTTATTTCTTCAAAGTGCAATCTACTGTAAGTTTGAGATTCCAGTTACTCTCTTACGCTGACGACCCACGGATGGTCATACACACCCGTAGTGACGAATCTGTGTCAAAAGTAATTTTCTGCTCTCTATAGAGGGTTTGAAATGGCACTGACAACCCATCCATGGCAGTATAATAGACACACATTTAGAATGACACATGCATTTTAGGATACGATCTCCTGCAGTCTGTAGGGCGCTTCGGATGTAAAATTTTTTTTCTTTGTTTAGAACAGTTGGTTGGCGCTATTTGAAGTTGCTTTAAAATTCAGCCTGCATAAGAGATAACTCAGAACATCCAAATAATTTCTGATAAACCCGGAATAAGCAAAACTGGTTTCACTTTTCAATTTTTTTCGCATTTTTACGATAGATGTATATGAAAATGTGTAAGGATTATGTCAATATTCAAATTGTAATATAGCATATATCGTTCAATTTGTTCGTCTTTGAGGTTTTGAAGATTACTTTGTCGAATCGATCAAAACTTAAAAACAAACATTCATCACCCCAAAGTACATTTTTGGTGTGGGGATATCACAATTCTCAATTGGTGACTGCCTTTTGATTGACATCTTAGTTTGAAAATTCAAAAGATGCAGAGTAGTTCACATTCCACAGAGACTGTGCTCACATTATACACATAATAGCCACGTTTGCTAACCAGGATATGGCTTTAAGAAGTACAATAGGTTTGTATCTTCACAAGGAGGAGCTTTATACATTTATGGGAGGATCTACAAGTAACTCAGTTGGCAGAATGGGAACTGTCTGGGATGATGAGAATTACCCTTTCAGACTTGCTGGGAACCGTTCAAATTTGTGCCTTTGGGTTCCAAACATTAACTATCACCAATTAGGGAATACACGTGTACACGAAGTGAATATTCTTATCAAATGACTACTTCGATCGGTCACACTATACCTCTATGACTCCAGTTCACCGCACTTGTGAAACTAAATTGCCTTCAACGAAAGCAGTTAAAGGGAACGAAATAGGAACTCAGCAGCAATCAATTAAGTCAAGTTTTTTATGAATGGAAAGATAACTCGTCTTTCCTGGAACTAATTACAGGTAGTGTTGACTTAGTGATGTACAGTTGGTGGAAGGGTTGCATCATGACATTTGGAATTTCCCGAGTATTGTTGGTGGAAATTTTACAAACCAATCTGCAGAAAACACGTTCAGTATAAGCCTTTAATGAAACGTCAAAAAGCCAAAGGACCGCAACAGGAAGTGTGAAGCATGTAATAATAAACTAAGCTTGGCCTGAAAGGCAAAGCTACTAACCCCATTGCAAGCTTTGTTACCACACTCTCCTAATGAGTGTCCTGCAAGACTGTATGTCTTTAACTTGTGGAAGGGTTCCAAGGGAAGCATTGATGTGACCTTTGAAGGGTCATGAATGTCTCAGAGAAATACCTTAATTTTCAACTTAGTCCTACAAGAGTTACAATAAGAGTCCCCATTGCGCTAATCATACGTAGACATCGAACAAAACAAGGAACTCATCGTGAGAGATCTTGTGTCCAAAAATCATAATTGGCGAGATAGGCTACCTCAGTTTGATTTTATTGCACTTTATTAATGTTTCGGGTATGCCGAATCCACAGTGTATAATTCAACTTTTCTCAGGCTGACATCATGGCGGCCATTTTGAATTTCAAAATGACAGTCATGTTTCACAGGAAATGACCAAAACTTTCTTATTTTAGAAGCTGTAAGCATGATTATTATGGCTAGTTCATGTTTTCAGTAACGACTAATCCATTGGTGATTTCGCCACCAGGCACACATGATGGCGGTGACATTAATTTCAAGATGGCGGCCATTCTTCCTTAAAATCGCTTTGAAAATAGCTGTAAATGTCTTAACATTGTTTTAGCAGGTATAAGCATTACTTATCTAAAATCATATGTTACCACAACAACTTATTCATCCACGAAGAATTTTATGAGCCAATTGTGACAAGCAAACTGACTTTCAAGATGGCCCTCATTTATTGATTTAAGTCTTGGTAACCCTGTTACATTGTTCGTGCTTTTTTTTGTGGTCCCTTCACTTACTCCTTAGATGTAAAGAAGCATTGAGCTGTCTTCCTCTCCCAGTGAAGGTTGATGGGGGCTTCAGTAGTAATATAAATAGGTATTAGTAATGGTAGGATTTTGGATACACTCAGTGTTCAACCAAGAGCATTGACAACATGGTGTGCAAGCATAGTAAACAGTTGCATCACGGTAGTTACAATTGTGCAAATGGAAAGTGTTTTCACAGTATTTACCCTCAATAATGTAGACTATAAGCTTTTGTTAGGTATCGCCCTTGACCGTGCTGAGGGGTAAGTGAGGATGCCAAGAGAAAGCACGCTTTTCGGACAGGGTAACCCGACTAATACAACGGCTTGCTCACCGTTCTCATTTGAAAGCGCTTTGTTGTGAACCTGATGACAATTCTCAACCTCAATCCTCTGAACAAAGCCTGTCTACATTAGACTGTGCTAAATTCAAGTAGAGGCACTAGCGATGATCCATCGTGCCCTTCAGAGGGCAATTAGCTGGATATCCTTGGATCTGAAGGATGTCTAACTTCACACTACCCCTTGAGAGAAAGGAAGAAGGATGTGGCAAATAGATTAAAAAGAACTTAATGATATGGGTTCCGTGTATGCTGAATTGTGTACATTCCGTACATGTAAGACTTTGTATACAAGACACATTTATGGGCACAAAGAAAACAGGGCTCTAGTTTTTTTTCTAATTAGGGAGGGGCTGTAGCAAGAGGGGAAAATATAGTAGCTAACGATGTCTTCACAAGTGGTCTAATTTGAGGGAAATCAACGATGACAGTTCTGGACTTCAAGTCAATGAACAAACCTGTCGAAATCAAATCACAGTGTCAAGCATGTAAGCCTTAGGGCTAATCTTTCCAAGGCTTTGGAAGGGAATCTCGGTAGCGTTCTTGGACATGGAACATGCGCACTGTCACGTGACATACCCATAACGACGAAAACTTCAGAGCGTCGTCTACAATTAATGCAGAAACACATTCCAGTTTATAGTTATCTCCTTCAGATCCCCTCTATCACTAACGGTCCAAATGCTCTTGAGATACTGCTTAAGATTCAACTTCAACACTTCCAAAGGTCATCACTCCCTATCCTCTGAAACTAAGGACATCAAGCTGTTCTCTACTCTTATCTTCGATTGGGAAGACGGTCAGGGATTGTGTTATGAAGAGAACCTTGGTTACTCTGATCTTCTCTAACAGGACTCGTGGTAAATCCCGAGAGTTTGTCTCCCAGTCAAGGGCTTACAAACCGGTCTAGTCGACTACCTTCACTAATACCGCCGGCGCCTTTGTACATCTGCTACAGTACTTCCGCCCGACTTCCAATGACCCCAGGAATAAGGAGCTGCACAGTAATGTACTGGAGCTGGATGCAGTCGAAAGGTCAAGCTCAGTCCCCGTCTTCTTGTACAACACTGCTGTCATATCAGACATCAAAACTTAGGGTGTAACCAGAGCCTTATTTATTGCTCTATTCATACCCCTTGGACGTGTTCTTGGTTGTTACAGTCATACCAGAATAAGACCTACTGCCGTATTACAGGTTTGTCACTAAGACTTTCCATCCTGGCCCTCCTGTGAGGTGACATCTTCACCCTGGAGGACAGAACACAATCAGGTTAAGGAGAGGGTTCAGTCCGAAGGGTTATAAAAGGCCCGACAGAAAGATCTATGAACTGGTACATGCCCCCCCCCCCCAGTACTCGTAGGCGACTCACTGAGATGAAGTGGCTGTTTGTATGTCAAGATGAAGCCACGCATTCTCAAGATCCTAGGATGCTATCAAGCTCCCCTTTAGATGGGAAGGAAGAATGAGCAAAGAAATTTACATACTTAACTATGCAATTTGATGTCGATCGGTTGGTTCAGTGACTTGAGGTCGTGAAACGTCATAAGAGAATTCCTGCAAGCGCTAGACCTACAGGTGGGGACATTTATCAGCTACTATACTTACACCCTCACCTAAGTGAGGGGGCCAGATTCCTCTTTTTTGTACATGTATTCTGTATATCTCTCGTAGGCACGCACAATATGTACATATTAGTTTAGCATACACTGAGCCCGTATCACTATGCTCTATTCATTCTATTGGCAACATCCGGTGGTCCTTCTACCCTTTCTTTTATATGGGGTGGTTTGAAGGTGTCCTTCCGTCAGGATGAAGTACATTGACCAAATTGCCTTCTGGAGGGTACGATGGAATCATCCTCAAGGT
This sequence comes from Holothuria glaberrima, assembly GCA_009936505.3. NCBI lineage: Eukaryota > Metazoa > Echinodermata > Holothuroidea > Aspidochirotida > Holothuriidae > Holothuria > Holothuria glaberrima. Next base: position 16,255 of record WURT03502646.1, on the reverse strand, counting down.
CTTCATGCAAATTCACCACTGTCTAATCTAAAGTGCTTTTGTCCAGTGAATTGAAATCTAGAATCATCATCAGTTTCATACCAAAGAAGCTCAAATAAAATGCAATGGAAACTGTTTGTCAGGGCAACTCTGCCAGCGGGTGTATTTTCTCTTGCTATCATCTCTTACCCCTCATTTTCTCGGGGTTAGTACCTTCCGAAGGCTTGAAGTCTTTAAAATTGAGGGTAAATACTGTGAAGATTATTTACAATTGTACTATAGGGGCAGAGCTTGATGTCTTTGTTCCTTATGCTCATATATACAAAGATGCTGCATTTGGTTTTATTCAGTTTTATTCATGTGCTCAATATCCTAGGAGTGCTTAAAAATATGTATCCCAACCACATTAATTGCGAAAGGGAACACGGTGATATGCCCCTAATGTCTAGGGTAAGTGGAGGAACCACAAGGAAGCACCCTCGTTATGAAAGAGTTAGCCAGACAAAAATCTTTGAATGAACGCCATTTTGAAATTTAAATTACTCCTCACAACTAGTTGGCTCATGAAATTATTAATTCATGAATGAGTTATTGAAGGTTAAATAGAATTTGGAGATAACACCCTAGATTCTTATACAATTGGCAAAAAGATTCACCCAACTGGGTTCGTCTTTGACAATATTAAAGTATAAGTGGAGAACCCCTGATCAGTCAGTTGGTTAACCAAGAGGTTGGTTACACAATTGAACAGCAAACCTATTCATCGCATAAGTTTTCTTACAAATGGTCTTTAGCAAACTTTATCCAAGTTTAGTATTTTCTAATACTTACCTATATAGCGCTGGTAAAATTTTTACTTAAATCTCATAAGTGTTCACATGATTCAGGCTAAGATGACGTGACAACAGCAGTGATATTGCAACAAACCATCGCTTTTAAGGTGCTACAATATGTTTGGTGGGTAAAAAGAATGTTGCTTGTATGTTACTTCTGATGATACCAGAATATGAGAGGATGGTACATTTACTGTTGACCTAGCCTATAGTGTAAGGGAACACGCCTATACAATTATAGCTCAATATAAGGACGTGACCGTATAGCTTTATCAATTTCATGAAGATGTACTTGCCTAAGAGAAGACAAACACAATTTCTCACTACTTCTTTCTCCAACTGACTTATATAGGACACTTGCGAACTTTTTTGGAACGTCGATGAAAGTACTGCCTTAGGTCTTTATGGAGTTGCAATCGAAATCGAGGATTACGCATCTCCGAATTCAACAGATGCTTTGAGTGTAATACCACTTCAGTTTTTGGTAGATTTATTTTCAAGCAGTGAGACGTGTGTGTCACAACCAGTGTTTATACCCCCAACCCGAGCTCACGATTCGTGTATAGGTATTCCCGAAAACACTACATACCACGAACCGATAGTTGCAAGAACAGGATCCGTCGATGTAAGGTATGTAAACGTAACTCTTTTGAAAGGCTAATGAAAAAACGAGAGAAAAGGTTTTTCGTCAAATACTGAATATGGCTTTGTAAGATCATCGATTTTACCGTGAGGAAGAAAAAACCAACAGAAAAATTTCGTTATCACACTAACTTAAGGTGCAAAACTTCCAGCGTCATTTTCAAGTGCTCCGATTATGTCATCTTGTTGTTTTTCTCTATCCTTTCTAGTTTTATATTCCTATCACTGCTCTAAATTTATTTAAAGTTTTATGATCTTTTTGTACCAGTGGAGTACAGCAGTAATCATGTTGATTGTTTTACTTGTGCTTGAAAGCAAGATTTTGGTTTTCCGAAGAGAAATTACATCCCATCTAAAAACAAGTTCGTTTTCCGTAGCATGGAGAGTTGTCGGTGGTATTTAGTTCTCTTAAATGTTACAAAACTCCTCAGGGATCGCCCATTTCGTATGGGCATACTCCCTAGCTGTAGATCTAACAAGGGATGAGGATATGTGTTCTGCTACTAGTTAGAATTTTGATTTCAAAACATTATAGGCCCACAAGAAAACTCTGCATGGTCACACTTCTATATCCACGGTATGAGTATCACATTACCGTACCTTACGTTTACATAAGAAAATCCCATCAAACATTACGCTTTGTTTATTTGCATTTGCACGTTGGTTATCGCACTACCTCGGGTATGCATTGAGCAATTGCATAAGTTCGTTGACAGTATTCGCTGTTGTCCGCACATAACACAATCCTTTATAAAGGGATCTTACTGGAAGCCATTACGGGGATACAATACATATTATTACGATTCCGAAAACCATTTTTAAACCATTTTTAAGAACTTAACGACTAATTGGTCACTTATCTTCCAACACGTTTCTTCCACGCCGGATTTACCATCGGCATGTAATTTACGGTTGTTTTTACATAGTGAAAAGACTATGAGGTTTTTTTCACTTATTGTCACTTCAAAAGTTTGAATATACCCAAGATCTTCCACGTTTTGACGTTTATGGACCCCCACGTAACCGTCGAAGACATTGTTTTACTGATCCCATGGATTCGTGAAAGCTTCCAAGTGGTGTTTACTCACATATGTTTCTTAAACGGTATTATGTCTGAATAGTAAACAAGCTTCCGTGAATGGAGTGAGGGAAAACAATCCAGTGCCCCACAACTGGAAAAAAGGCAGTGGGCGCCGCTAGATTAAACCAAGAGGTTATAAGTTGAGGCGTAAAACCCCATCTAACTAACTAACTTATGCATTTGCAAAATCGAATTTCTAAGTCGTATTCCTTTCACTGAAATTAGTGGTTTATAAGTTTATTCTAAATAAAACGGCACACGCACAACACTTAACCAGTTATAATAGTATGGTAAGTCTCTTTCGGAGTGGTCACAGTTTTCTCAAAAACTGTATTAGTCTTAAAAGCTTAATTAGTTAATTGAGACTTATTTGCACTAAATTTAGTAGGTTTGTGAAAGAATGAACGTTTAAGTCTACATGGACTGCTCCTGTTTTTAATCCGAAATACAACTTATAGTAGGTTAAGCTAAAAAGTAAGTTGCGAGACTTTTACCAATATTTATTAGATGTCTTCAGTGTAAATAGCGTTTTTCGTTTTGTGTTCAATTTCTGATAGTATGAACTCACAGGCGATGACATGTCCGCAGATAAAAACGACCATCTCGCATTCGGTTCCACTGTCACTCCAGCACGATTAATGACTTTATTTTCATATTTTAACTTCTTTGCACAGTATTTTGGACATCGATACAGTCTCACCCGCAGGAGTATCAAAGTCGGCAGTTGCCCCTTTCCCCGGTGGACTTCCTAATGACTATTTCGTAAACATAACATGGACACCAGACACAGTTGGCTTCGAGGAAATACTGTGTTTTACCGCTCGTGATAACGTGGGGTAAGGGTAAATCGTGTGACGTTTCTTTGAATTCTATAAAATCATTTCAGTTGTGGTAGCATTAAATCACATAACTTGGAATCTATGATACGAAACCCAAAGTTTTAGGCAAGATGATTATAGTACGGCAACAAACGGGTAGATGATTTCATTTAAGATATTTCTTCAATGATAATTGACAATTCTCATCCCACCTTTTGAAAGTTAATTGGATAAATTCCAAACAATGTGTTTTAGTTTACATATCTGTAGGGACTGTGTTCGTCGAGCTCTTAGAAGCTTACATAAACAGACCAGAAAGCTAAAAGGCTTAGTGATTTCTTGCCTCGGAAAATATTTCTTAAGTACTTTCACTTTCTGGGGTTCCAGTGAAGAAAGCTCCCTGCCGCTCAACGCAAGAAGCTGAAATTAGTCTCACAGAAAGTTGCAACCCCATATTCCAATTATAGCTACATCAATGTTGCCCTCCTTGAGATAAAATCATGTTTGTAAGCAGTTTACAAGGTTTTCACCTGAGATCACCTTTGACCTCTACCAAACAGCAATAGAGTTGATTCACTGTTTATAACACCATTATGAAAATTATCCTCCGTTCAAGTCTATAACACGTTTACACGGTTTTCAGGTTTTGACCTCTATTGAACTCTCACCTCTACTTCAAAAAAAAAAAAAGATTTCCCTCTCAGTGACATTCCTACATATGAAGTATGAAAGGTAACCATCATTCACAGCTTGGGCTATTACTTTAACTTACAATTTCCATCAATTCCGCTTTTTCATCTCTGGTGACCTCAGATAACCTTTAACATCTCCCATAAACAATAGAGTTTATCTACTGACTATGACGCATCCACATAGTTACACCTGTGAAAAGTATACATAGTGTTTTCCTTGAGAGATTGTGTTTACAATTTCTTTGGTTTTTGACCTCTGGTGACTCACATTACCTCTGAATCCCACCACAAACAATAGGGTTCTTTCTCTTAATATAAAAAAAATCTATGTCTCAAGTATGAAAACTATCTGCCATTCCTATCTTGAGATAATTTTTACATAGTTTTTGACCACTGCTGACCTTAAATGACCTTTGAATTATACCAAAACCATAGGATTCTTTCTCTGAGCATGATAAATTCATATACCATACATGAGAAGAGTCCATCATTCATGTGTTTAGATATCGTGTTAACAAGCATATTCCAAGGTTTCCGTAGTTTTACCCCCGGCGACCTCAGATACCTATGACTTCTACCACAATTAACAGGGTTCATTTTCTGACTGTAACGTATGCACATGTAAAGTATGAAAAGTATGCATTTTTTTCTATCTTGAGGTACCGTATCGTGTTTAAAAGGATTTTAGGTTTTGACTCTGGTGACCTCACATGAATTCTAACCTCCACCCAAAACAGTAGGGCTCTTTCTCTCAGCATGATAAACCCATGTGCTAAGTACAGAAAGTATCTATCATTCCTATCTTTAGATATTGTCTTTACAAGCTAAGCGTCACATCGTGACTACATCTTATAGATTCCTTTTGCCTTCGGCAAGAAATAAAAAAAAGGATTGATTATTCAGGTATTGAACACAAGATATAATAAGCTTTGCACTCGGAAAGAAAAAAGTACAACGGGAAATCCAGTCACGCTCGTTAACTGTCAAAAATAAAATACAGTATTAATTGCCGGTTTATATTTTTTCGAGAAAAGGCTTCAGTTACTGAGTTATGGTCCAAGTTCACTGATGAAAATCAACCGTGGTATCTGGTCAGCCTTTACAGAAAGTTATAACAACAGTAATTGTTGAGCAATGAAGCATTCCCGGGATAATTGAACCAACGTAGCAGGGGTTAGGTGCCATTTTTGCTATACCCCTCAGTATTTGCAATACAAAGGAAGGTATGCGGAAACGAAATGCAGTACCCAAGGACAGACACAGACTTCATGGCTTCAAGTTCTAAAAGAGAATTAGAAAAACAAGTAACTAATACAAGTAAAAGGATTATTCCAACTGATTTTGCTGGCAAAGGAGGAATTCAATACCAGAACGCGCAAAGGCTTAGTGATAACTTGCTTAAAGAGAACAATTTGTTGCACAGACTCTGTTCATCCCTCAAAATTACGCTTCTTGACTTTTTTCATCTTTTACGATATGTTCACATATTGAACTTTACTGACCTCATATGACCTTGAACCCTACCAAAAAGTGAATAACAAAAAAAAAAACAAACAAATAAACAAAAAAAAAACATGTGCTAGGAGGAAATCGTACCCGGGACCGTCTGCGTGAGAAACCGAGCTCGAATCCACAAGGCCATCAAAGAACTCGTTCAGTATATGAAATTTCTAGTCATTCTAAAAAAATATATGTTTTTATCTACAATTTTATCTTTGGCATGGTACAAAAATTCAACCTAACATTTCGTTTGTAACCAAACGCCGGACACAATTTCGTGGTACCCCCCACTGTTTATTCAGTTAAAGAGGTTTTCGTAGTTTCACCTCTGATGACCTCAGATGACTTTGACCTTCTAAAAATCCAGAGGGTTCTCTTTTTCTTAAAGTAGCACATCTATATACCAAATATGAAAAGGATCTGTCATCCCTGTCTTCAAAAATCGTGTTTTTACAAGGTTATCGGTTTTTGCCCTCTTATGACCTCCAGTGACATTTGATATCCACTAAAAACAATAGTTTTTCTTTTAGTATGATAACGTAATATACCGGTATGAAGATTGTTCATTGCTCTCTTGATATATCGTGTTTACAAGCAGTTTATATAAGAATTTCGTATTTTTACCTCCGGTGACCGCAGATAACCTTTACCAATATCAAGATGGTATATCTTTTGACTATAACGCATACACAGGTCAAATATGAAAAGCATCCGCTTCCTACCTAGAGATATCGTGTTTACAAGGTTTTCGGTTTTTGATCTCTGATGACCTTACATGACCTTTGACCTTCGCCAAAAGCAAAAGGGATCTTTCCCTTAATATGTTAAAATTATATTCCAAGTATAAAAATGATTGCTACCTTGAGATATCGTGTTTTCAAGGGAAGCGTCACAAACACACATACATACACACCCGCCCTCACGTACAATCGCTCACGAGATTGCATAGATTCCTTTTGCCTTCGGCAAGGAATGAATAATGGGCAAGCAAAGACACCTTGAAGCAAAAGTGGCCTCTCAGTTCATCGGGTCACCTCTCACCGCTGTTGCAGCTCGGAGTATGGTGTTTTGTACGTGAACACTGGTCGATACACTTAGAGTAGAAACTTGTTTGTTTTCCTCGTCTCATTTGTAGTCAGCGTGTCTACTGTTATGCATAGTGAGTGCATTAAGCCACTGTTTGTATGACTGAATTGGATTGAAAGGAAAGGTTTGTTAATTGTGACGTTCTCCGCAAACGGAGATAAGAGAGAAAAAACAGACACTACTAAGTTTAACACAAAGGCGAATGGAAATGTTTTCTTATTATCCAACCACACTTGTTATCTCTGAGACTCTGACACTTTCCATTTCATTTCATCACTATAGTGGTACTTTGCCAACGAATATAAACGAATGCTTTGTTTCCTATTTGTTTTTCACGACAGTTCAGTTGGCACCCAATCATGTGTTACGCTGGTTACTGGAAGTAAGTATAATATTGCAAACTTTTCATGGTGCAATTCGCGGAGCTGCTAAAAGGGGTAGAATATGGTTGACCACGAGATGGATGCTACAATGTGCAAAAACAGCTGAATGGCTCAGCAATGCTGCTAGTCTGGACATGGACTGATATACGCGGTTTAGGTGGGGGCACGGCTTTCTACATTGAATAGTAGGAGCAAGTGTCTGTCACAGAGTAAAATTTTCTGCAATCCATAAAGGATTGAGGTGCCAAATTTCCCCATACAGGCGTTACAAAATGATCAATCAAAGACTCAAAGCTGGCAAGGGAGCGAGCAATTGCGAGTTTTACCAAGTTTTCCCCCGATTAAGTAGATCTCTCGCCAACAGTATACCAGCTAAAATAGTGAAGTTATTTACACTTGATATTTGATACCATCTCAAATGTCTTCCCTTCTTCAGCAATCAATGTTATATTTATGCTCTTTTACAGAGTCAAGTTTGTAACTTGTGAATAGGGGAACTTTTTCATCCTTCCATAAGTTAAGGAAAGATAAACACCTCAAATAAGCAAGTGTTCTCTAGAATAATACATAGGATTGCTAAATTGCACTTATCTTCCTGAAAGACCCACTTTTGTCAGGAAATTGAAGTGTCTAAAAAACTGCTTGAATGTAACTTCCACCATTTAAGATGAAACCTTAGATAGAAAACTTCGGCGTAATTCGTTGTCGCCATTCACACCTTGTACCCTACTAAACTTGTTGCAGAAATACCACATTATTGAGCTTCATGCTAGTGGTCAAACTGAGAAATAACCTCAAATTTGCTCGTGAACTTCACCAAGTGCCCCTGGGGTAACCCGTACTCAACCGTTGACATCTAACTTTTTAAGTACGAAATTGTATTCAATCCTTACAGAGCAACTAAGCCGATTTCCTACGTTATTTATGGGGAATATTGCAAGAACTTGAGGGATTCCGCCCGTGGACCCCTCCAGGGGCCCAAAGGTCGGCCTATACCCCACGTGTGCAAACTCGCAACTCGTGCTTGTGATGCACCTGCAGTGCTCTTGAGATTTCTGTTTTTTACCCACCCACCCACCCTCGAAACTTTTAGATCTAATGCCATTTATCCCATTTCAAAATTTTGCGTGTTGCGTGTCCCCCACTCCTCCACCCCACTTTTGTTCGGGACTATTCACAATGTCACGTAGATATGCTTGTAGACCTTGGTTACTTGCAAATGGTTCCATAGCCATTTATCTGCCGTTTACGTTAATGAAGTTGCGTGCATGGTAGCGTTACTGTAGCATTCTGAAAGTATAGTGCATTTTATATAATTCAAGAACGTAACCTCTTCTCGAAATTGATTTCATATTAACGGTTTCAACACCTGACGCACATCCTGGAAGGGTATCACGTTTTTGAGATATGTAGTTTCAGTTTAATTTTTTGTCCACACATTCATGAAGGGAGACAGCCTTGATGTAAAGTACATTCTACCCTATTCCTTGTGATCCTATTTGCAGCTGAAAGTATTACTTACAATATCTTCGTTCAAAGATACCATTTATATATAGAATAAACCCATTCTTTTGTGTTTTCCTAAAATAGCTGATCCTCCAGAGATTAATGTAAGTTCACTACTCCCCGCCCCTGGTGATGAAGTCTTACCTTCCGATCTAGTCGTCCAGATGACCTTTAACAAAGAGGTATTTTTATCAATTTATAACTTCATCTTAATTAGCTAATGTTTTTCTTTTGTAATTAATCTTATCTTATGCAGAAAGCTTTCCATGGATACCACGTGGGTCTTCTTCCAAACGCTAACATCAAATATTTCTAGACTATAAGACTTACTACGTCAAGGATGCTTGTATTTCTATGCTTTGATTAACAAATCTGTAACTTTTAATGACAATTCTCAGTCATCAAAAGTCCTAGTCTGTTCTTTACAGTGTAACGTTCACAATTACAAGGAGGATGAAAGTTTTTCTTTCTTCCGTTTGCATAAGATCTTTGAATATTTATTCACTTGCAAATATGTAGATGAAAACAGAAAGTGTTTATAATCTTGAAAAATCCTTGTATGCTTGATGCACAGGTGATTCGACCTACAAGAAGTGCCATGATAACATTACTTGATGAAACCGATACCATAGTCCATCAGCAAGACTCAAGTTTGTCGGAACAAGTTAGTTTTATCGATAACTCTGTACTCGAGTTTACCATACCTGGTAGAATTTTGCAAGAAAAGGTTTCGTACTACATCCTGATGGACCCAGGTGTGGTAAAAAGTACGACTTTTTGTGGAGTCGAATCCCCGGCGGTAAGGGATAGAAACTTTTGGAGCTTCACAATTCGTAAGTGCTATCTTGAACTTTTATGCGATTTCCCCTCTGCCAAAATAATTAAAAATAATTTTCCAATTACAAGAACGACAAGTTCAAGAGAAAGAAGAAGGAATTTTCTCCCAAGTTTTCATCACAGTTCTATTAAGCTTCTGCAGTTAGCATTAATATCTCCTGTAATCTTGTTATAGTTTTTCTTGAATTTCAGTCGCCACCCATCACCTAACAGCTAATTGAATATGGTGTGATATTTTTAAAATTCACAGCTACCCTAGAGCTGCAAAGTGTCCTCTTGCCTTCAAGTCTTTGACGGCAAAGAAACATGTTTGTGAATTCTGGTTTCTTAATTTAATTAATTAATTATCTGTCATACACTAAAGAAACTAGCTTCACAGAATGCCTCTACTCTCATTTTACCTTATTTCTCTTTATCGATTTTTCGCTAGATTGTCTCTTAGTGTTCAGCATGTACCATTTTTTTTATTTTAGGGGAGGAGGAGGAGGCACGCCTGGTATTTTCCCGTGTGGCCATGACTTGAGCATTTCTCCAATATCTGTTGGATTGTGCAATTCAGGGTCAACTATGATTCTGATCCGCACACATTTTCCTGCTCAATAAAGAACTTCAAGACAATGACACTATACAGTTGACAATATTTTAGATGGCCTGGGTAGCAGCCCTCGGCAGCTCACACTATTGGAATATGCAGCTAAAAGTATTTTCTCGGAGACAAACTGGGCGCTAATCTTTGCTCCCCAGTGAGAGTCTGATACCACGGACCAGTAGCTCTATTCCCCCTTTCTTTTGACTTTGGTGTACCTGCTCATGAAGCTGTACTAATAGTTTTGCAATGGGTACATTTCGCTTTCAACAGAGCTGCAATAATTACAGAATCCGAGTATAATGGTTTGGGAGAGATACATTCTCACAACTCAGATGATTGTCAGTATGGGGGAGAAGTGTTCGTGGCAATCGCCACTTAACTCATCTTTTGAGAAGAGTTTTATGATTAAGTTTGGACTATCATTGTGTCTGCTGTAGGCTTAAACAAGAGGAACACGAGAGGCATAACCTGAGCTCATCTCCCTACGTGTGCAGAGGGCTCATATCTACAACAGTAAAAGCAAAATGTCCAGGTCAATTAGCTAAGGTGCTCACAGTGAGATAAATCTACTCGCCTGTGGCGGATCCAGAGGGGTGCCGTGGGTGAACGTGCACTGCCCCCAAAATTCCCATGACTAAAATTTTCACGTAAGGTGGACCATATCTGACAATTCAACTAGTACTAATTAAATATATCCTAGTGTACTATGGATTTATCCTTCAATGTTACCTCCATAATTATACACTCCCCGCGCGCCATGGAGTTACCCTACCACTGATAGCTCCATAGACTTACTGCCAGTTTCCTTGGTGCTCAGCATAAGCAATGGAGTAGGGAAAACAAGCCAGTGAACCACAACTGGTAAAAAGGCCGTGGCCGGCCCGATTTAAATCAATTGGTTAGAAACTGAGCCGTAAAAGCTCATGTAACTAATCTACCCTACTTCTACTAGCTCCTGGCTATAAGCTAGCCCGTACTGACGAGCGTTTTCCTCGTATAGCAGGTACCATCCCAGGTAAGTCAGCGGAAAATGAAAGATGTAATAGCTTATTGAAGCTCACAAAAAAATTATCTACGATCAACTATGACAGATGAGATTCCATCTGCTCCTGCGCTGATGAAAATGCAATACGCTAAAAATGTAAATTATGCGAGAGTGGTTTATGTCTATTCAACCATGAACAACAGGAAAAGGCTGCTCTCGAATCAACTGTCTGATTGAGAAGTATGAAGACTTTAAAGGCAGGTGCTGTTTAACGAGGGCTGAGTTCCACAAATATTGATCTTGCGTGTAGTCGTATTTCTAGAGAAACACGAATATGCATTGTTGCAAAATTCTAACCTCCTTTTCCTATCTTTTGGAAGATTCTTTCTTCAACCTTATTGTCGTGACAAACATATATTGTAAGAAAAATGATTTCTCAGTACCCCTCCCTCCCCCTCTGAATCCGCCGCAACCCTTTACGGTTTGAGATATCATTACTTGTTGTTCCTGCAAAATGTCATCATCTACATGCGCGGATCCAGGATTTTGAGAGAGGGGGCGTACACACCGTCGGCCGAAGGCCTAGGATCGAGCGCCGAAGGCACAAAGCCACGGCGGGGGGGGGGGGTCGGTCCTCCCGCAAGAAAATTTGAATTCTATATGCGCTTAGATGCGATTTCCAAGCATCTGGGAAGCATATTTTCCATATCTATTTTCTCATTTGCTCAGGCAAAAAAAGTCGTTGGAAAAAAATCGGTAGTCATCGAAAAAAGGGGGCGTGCGCCGAGTGCGCCCCACCTAGATCTGCGCCTGATCTGGTAGTGGCATCACTAGCTACAAACAGTCTTTGGTGCCCACTTTTGTGGTATCGGTGCCCCATATGTTAGAATTCATGACTACAGGCCTCTTTATCCGGTTCACCAGGGTCAATGGCAACATATCGCTTAAAATTATATCCCTACAACCGTGCCTGTTTAAAAGTGCATGATGCTATTATTTCGCGGTGACCTAGGAAATGCTTTATTGTGTTATAACCGAGCTAAAATAAATTTACAGTATTAAGGTCATATTTATTCCATCTATTTTTTTTTTTTGTTAATTTGAAAGTGATACCTTAAATAAATTGGAAAGTGTACCTTAAATATTCCATCGCAGACATCTCACTCTTGTTCTCCTTGTCACGGTTTTGATATAGAGACTCGTTCACAATATCTCAAGCACTATTTCCTTTTTTTTTTATCTAAGTCCTTTAGATGGACAATACTCTTCTACAATAGTTCGAATCTAGTGCACCCACAAACAAAAATCCTGGATCCGCCCCAGCTGGCGTCAATAACTTCCAAACATAATGACCAGTTGAGTCGTGTTTGGTCATTTGTTACGGAAAGCTTAGACCCTTACAAAAGTCAAACACGTAGATAGCTTGGCAATGTGTTACCAGAGACATTTTGCTTAGCAGATTGCACATCTTTTGCGGCATGTATTAAAGGGACGTTTAATTAGTCTGCCGATTTATTGTTGGAGTATGGGTATTAATTGCGTTGCTGGTCAATTATCTGCATATTCCGGCTTTGATGTACCTCTCTCTAACTTTGTATTTAAAGCGGGCAGCCATATGAGACGCTCTGTTTTCCAGTCCCACGCCCTGATTTCACTCCTATGTTTGACTGTATTAATGAAGTTCTGTTTGAGATGTGAATGTGTAATGTCTTCACTGTTTTGATGAGCATTATCTACCTTTTTAATTAATTACTTGCAGGAGATTTAACACCACCAGTCTTGAACTTTGAGAATGTTCCACCCAGAACTAACGATAACATTACCATATCTTGGTCGGTAAACGAGGTTACCAGTGCAATATGTACCTTATCATCCCCGACTGGAACAAATATTGTCCCGTGTGAAGAGTCATGGTCCGGGGTTTCCCTTCTCGAGGGATACCACACACTGTACGTGACTGCAACAGATACTTCAGGAAATGTTGGCCGAACTCAAAGTGTCTCTTGGTTTGTGGGTGAGATGAATAAGAAATATTGTTGTTGAACTACATGATGAGTGAACTTAAATGCCACGATGGCAAGATGACGTGATATGTAAAGTTTGTCATTAGTAATATGACGGTTCAAAAGATGGGCCTATCAATACAGGACAAAAACCACTTGTAAGCAAGTGTTTGAGAAAGCACAATCCCAAAATTCAAAAGCACAATGTTCATATTGTACGTCATGTTATTTTGATGCATAAGTTGAAATACCAAAAACATCTCATTATACCAATTCAGCACTATGAAAGCTATTAGAAAACAGTTAAAGTTTACTAAAATTTGGAAACAATAGATTAACGTAAGTGCTGAGGATGTAAGAACCACTTTGAAATACTTTAAAGGCTTTGTACTGCAATTTTTAGTCGTGGCAGTTACCTATTCATATGATGGAAGCACAATGGCAACGATGCATTCCCCTGGTTTGCCAAGAATAGTGTATACCAGACATGCAGTTTGACCCCAAATCCAAGGCTAAACATGTACATGTTTAAGAAGGTCGTTAATAACAACCATGTGCTAAAATTAACTACAGGCCTTTTTATAAGGAGATCATTCTTTAAAGATGATATGAAAGTGGTCGTTTAGAGTAGAAAATGTTATTAAAGTACTCTACGTTTATGCTCTTTTCAAACTTTAGATAGGACAGCTCCAACAGTTGATATCTACCAAAGACCTAATGAAGTCAGCAATGAAACGGTCGCTAGATTCTTCTTCAGATGCACACGTTTTAACGAGTTTTGTCAGTTTCGCTGTGGTCACTCAATAAGTAACACAGAGCCAAATCTTCAACAGTGCTTTTCACCATACGTCGCTTCTGAGCTTTTAAATAATATTCAGTACACGTTTTCGATAGTTGCAACAGACAGGGTTGGAAACACAGCAGAAGAAGTTTCTATACCTTGGACTGTCGGTAAAGGATTTCAAGAAGAATTTTTCTTTGGTTCTTTTACGTTTAATGCACACTTAATATCATTTTTCTCTAGATGTATTGCATAGGGAGATGAGAAATTGCACTTGACATAACATTAGAAATGTGACACTGGGTGAGTGTCTGAGTTTGTAAGTGTGTGTATGAGCAAGAACAGTGTCGTAAACTCTCCCAAACCACAAGTTCAATCTGGTTCAAACTTGGTGGGTATGTAGGTAGGTAGGTAGGTAGGTCAATTGTTGGCAATCACTAAGCTATAAAAATAACGAAAATGTGTGAGGACTTTTAAGAAAATTTAGCAAATATCATATCTCATTACTAAAGGTGGGGTCAAAGGTCAAAATGTAGGTCAAAGGCCAAACTTGTCTTTATTTTGTGACAGATATGAAACCCTGATCTCTTCCTTAACGTGAGTCGACAGTAACAAATTGTGCATAAGAAATTTTGCATACGCAAGTGATGACGTCACAGATCAAAGGTATCAGGCCAAAACTTAAATAGTGTAAATTCGGTTTTTTCCCTTACATGAGCAAATTCGGTCTTAACCCATACATAGCCATCAGTATGTTAGCAAAACAGTTTTTAAACCACAATATGTGTTGAGAACAATATTGCTATTTTAAAATAGTGTGTGGGTTGCCTAGGTAAGGGTTAAATACAAAGTGTAGATTAAAGGTAAAATTTGCTTAATTTTTGGGGAAAAGTGTGTTTCGAACTCTCCAAATCTGTAAGTCCAATAACATTTAAGCTTAATACCAAGGTAAAGAACATAAAACCTTGTGTCATGCTTAACTAATGACTTCATACGTCAAAGGTAAAAGGTTGAATTAGCTGAAATTGGTGTTTGGCCTTATTTGCTAATTCTCATGTTGAAAAAGTCAAATAGGACATGATAAGTTAAGACTGATAAGACCTACTTTTGGAGTTGCTTATAGTGAGGATCAAATATAATTTTTTTTTAAATTTTGCAAACAAGGGTTTCGGGAACTCCTCAAGTGGAGGTGGGGTCCAGTTCACACTTAGTGGTGAGTTACCCGACTATGATATTGTATGCATGACGTCGAAGGTCAATGGTCGAATAATGTAAAATGAGTTTTTTTCATTTCTTGGCTATCAGCATGTAAGAAAAGGTCATTCAGCCACATGACAATTCAACCACATGACAAGTTGAGGACAACTAGACAAATGTTAAACAAGTGCCTTTTTTCCAATGCTAATGTGTGAGGTCAACGGTCAAAATGGTGGTGAAAAGTCAACTTTGCCAAAGTTTTGAGAAAAAGTGCGCTTTCAACTCTTCCTAAAATCCGATCAAGTTCGTAGATGAGTACCTATCCTTGAAAGCATTCGTATACTTCCTCGATGATATCATGGGTCAAAATTTAAGAAGTCAAAGGTCAAATGGGCAAACATTTGTTTATAGCCAGTTTTTGCATATCAGTATGTTAGAAAAGGTCATATAAAGTAAGTGCATTTTCAATCAATACATATTCTGTTGCCTGAGTTATGTAATAAATGCAGTTTACCACAACTGGATAAGGAATTAAGTGTGTACAATTTCATCATGATGTAAAATAATAATCACATTGTCGACCGTATATGCAGTCAGTGCACAAACGTCAATACGATGACTAAATGTATGTAAGCAAAATAACAAAATTGCTTTGTCCTCTCAAAAGTCGTATCCCTCCTTTGTTAAATAAAACCGTTGCAAGAGTAAAATTTCGGTTTTGCTCTTCCGCATCCAGCCGAAAGGACTTTTAGAAAAAAAGTTTCTCATATCCGTTCTTGCTTGATCATCCGAGGGATGAGTTCTTTTCAGCCAGTCTAGAAAGGGGCCATGCATGACAGAACCATGATGAAACGGTCTATGGGTCACTTTAAGTCATAGTGGCCCAGAAAGGGATGTAGACTATATCTGTAAAGCATAACCCCTTTCTGGGTATTGTTTGGTTTTTGCCCACCGGCATCCCCCTGCCAAAACTCTTAGAAAACAGAAGTTGCTCGGTTTGCTTCAGGACCTAATCGGGAGCGGATTTTTCTGTCGTCTGAATCATTTAGTCTCGTAGGGGAAGCTTGGGAGTTTTAAGTTAGTCGTTCCGGTTGGGAAGACGCAGTCTCGCTCTCCTGGTGATGGGGGGTCCTTAAGGACTTACGTTAGGTATTTCGTTCTTTAAAACTAAGTAGAAAGTCCATCGTGCATTTGTAAAATTAGTGATTCTTACCAATTTTCCATGTTTAGCAAACATATCACCTTTGACTTCTATGGAAGGTGGTATGCATTACAGTTTTCGTCAGCTTGAAACTTGGACATTTATACTTTGACCTTGATTTCCGAATCCAGCAGGGTAGTGA
>WURT03502535.1:0-19496 GCA_009936505.3 Holothuria glaberrima | reverse complement strand
ACATTTAAGTGCAGTCACACTTAATACAGTATGTACAGTATTTAGAGATATCCTGAGATTTCCAAACAGGTTTAAGGTGACACAACAGCCCCTTTAACAAAACTGAAGAGCTTCATTTTATGTACAATACAACATTGGTCATGCAAGAACTTTTTAGAAAAAGTTGATGTTTTCTCTTTTTTTTCAGACTGCATATTATGTCATCTTCCTTTCTAAAAACATTCATCAAACCTGTCTTCTCATATAAAAATTTCATTTATATGGTGAAGCTACCATAATTTCTTGAAGTTTTTTCTCTTAATGAGTGATTACAGCTTCACATTGTGCTTTACATTATCTAGGTATTATTAAAGTTACTGTAAATATATTTAAAGTACCTAGTGTAAAGTACAATGTAAGCCTTTATACATGAACCATTCAAATTTTTATAAAGTACTCATCTATCAGCTAAAGAAATACTTCGTGTTTACTGCCTCCATAATTCATTGCAAAACTGCGACACAGAAATATGATATTAAATCCTCGGTTACTTTCACTGTCAAACAGTGTAGTGTATATATGGTAGAGTGCTGCCTACCCACTGCACACAATAACAATACTGTATGTGGTTTACCAGTAACAATTAGTAGCAGTTCCAAATAAACTGTAATAATAAATACAGTACTTGAAACTACACATACGACAAGCTTAGGGGTGTAGGGCCTGTATACACTAGCAGCCAGTAACAATTACTGTTCTCAAATACTGTAACAGTATGGTTTTTAATCAGTTTCGTCATCTGCGCTGCCCCCACTGGGACAGCCACATGTAATCATCGTTTTTTGCTACAAGCATACTCCATACTGTAGCTCTCAAGTTTGATGTCCAACCAGAACTGGTCAATTAATAAGCTCTGGATAAGTTTGACCGAGACACTTGAAGATGTCCAGGTAATTACATTAACTTCCAGTGGGCATCTTCACTAGACTTAAGACTGTTTAGAGAAAGCAAGCAAACAACACTTACAGTAGGTAGACAGCATTTGTAGTGGCAAGATTATTAATTCATGCCCTACAAAGTAAAGATTATTTTAGCAAAAGTCAGCATTTATCATTGCTTATTAATAGCTAGAGAGAACCTGTCGTCATAGTGATCATTATTCGAGTCAATTGTTTCATCTTTTTCATATCAAAATACCAAGCACATGCAGCACACCAAATTGCTTTTTTGACAACAAACATTCAAATCGTACATTTTTTCATGACATTCTTTTAAATAATGATTGAATTCTAAGTACACTTCTCATGAAACATGTAATAATAAGTTCTCTGTAAAGTTCATTAACATCATGGATGGTGTCAGATTTGCATTAAGCTCAGTCCTGTGCAACAGCTGCAAAGATTTCAAGTCCAATGATTCTACCGTACTTCCATGACTGTCCTGGATTTCACAGTTGCAACGGGAAAGAGGAACAGTAGGCCTACAAACTTGACTAAGCTCTCATGCCTTTCAAGTGAAGATATGTGAGCTCCTTAACTTCAAAAATGTCTACCACAGATAGCCTAACAGCATTCACAAGTCATTTGTTTTATGTACGACTAACAAACGATACACCATTCAGGCATATCAAGCCAGTTCTGCAATGAAATGTAACCTGCAAGCATTAAAAGGGGCCTACTAAGTATACGGATCACACTTTATTACAATGATCTTTCGGTACTCATGGCAGCCCACAGCTTATGTTTTATCCCAGGACGCCCCTCATATCTGGCAACTATCAGTTGGTGGATATGCACCACTGAAGACCTCAACTGGGATTGCAAGTATCGCTAAAAGTACTGAAGGAGAACAACTGACGATTTTACAAAAAAGACAAAAGCAGTGAACATTAGTTACGAACATCCTGCAGATCACACAGCTTATTCCACAAACTAGTCCCTGCATGAAATCTCCTTTGACTTCAATGATGAATGGTTTCGATAAAAGGGATTGGTTGGGAGAGGTGACTGGAATAAGTAGATATCACTGATGGTATGAAATTCCAAAGCCCCTTTTATTAATTGCATTAAATCTTTCCCAAGATTCCATCACGATCACTACATTCAATCATGCTCCTAACAAGTAAGCACATCGTGCAGCCAGTAAAGGGAAAAATTCAATTGTGTTTGTACATATGAGTATGAAATTAATTTTAAAGGTTCACAAAAACAGTGCTGTCGGTACAATTACATGGTGTCATGCCAAGAGGACCATAGTGGTCTTCTTTTGTAACTTCTATCCAGATTTTAACTCAGAAAGTAGGGCACTGCTTTCCAGAGGTCATACTGTTTGAAACAGATACAGTAGTAGTAGGGTTAAGTGTGTCATATCTAATGTTGGGTCATGTGCCATCCTGTTCAAGATAAATGCAGGAAGGGAAGTAAGCTTGGATTTGTGCAACCTAGAAAACCACAATCACAAACAAGGCACACAGTAAGGAAAATTTTTGAAGAACTTTTGCTTTGTGATCTTGGCTTCTCTTCTTGAGGTACAGCAGTAGAAAAATCTTGAAGACTCACTACATACTTCTCCTCCTGTCCTAGTCAAGACTTACTGTAAGTCCTGTTTATACACCTTTTCAGTCTGCTGTATATACTGTTAAAGAGTTGCCTCCTGTTGGCAACTCACTACTGCTCTCTCAGAAGACCAAGGTTCACAACTGTTTTAGAGCCAAATACCCTTCATCTATTCCAGATGCTCCCCAGGGTAACCCCTCTACTCACTGACAGGTGTTCAAAATCAAGTCTTAAACCCTAAGCTTGCACTATTTTCTACATCCCAGCATTGTATGTAGTTTGTACCCCCAAGGGTACCATGCCCAGATTGAAGTCTACTATCACACTGTCATGTTTTTCTGTTTCATCTCGTAAATTCCTTTCAAGAATCACGCAGAGTGAAAACATACTGTACCAACTTCAAAAGGTCAATGTTTGTCACAATTTGCTTCTAACCGTTGTTGTTATGTGTTTTTACTAGTATCATCCATCAATTCTCTGTCACAAAAATGTTTAAATCTTACTGTAAGTCACTGTTTTTGTACTACAAGCAATGAAAATATTGAATGTAAAACTCAAAGGAACTATGAATGCATCAATAAAATGAAGCACACAAATAGAATTATGTTCCTTGGACAGTGCTTCAAAAAGTAGACTTACCTTTGACAACTCTTCTATGCCAATTTGGAGACACTCAAACTGCACCACACTTGACCTATTAATCCAATTTGGAGCACAATTTCCCCACAGAGAGAATTGATTTTTTAAGCCTTTTTCTAATTTTTTGCTGACTTCAAGCCCCTCAGGCAACCTTCTAAAGGGTTTTTGCCTCCTGGGCAACACAGAAATCTTCAGCTGGTAGATGACATAATCATGCCTTGCTTCCAGTCGCAAATCTCGACTTATTTACCACCTATTAATGAGCATGCTCAAGTGGAAACTATGGTCAGCTACAGAAGTAAGTCATACTGTCTTAAGGCAAACTTTCAATTTTCAAACAAATAGATAAATTTTTTAAGACCCTCAAAGAAAATTCAGAAAAACTTCTATTTAGCATAATATTTCATGGGTAATTATTAAGTACAATTTTAATACATCCTCAGGTACTGTACTTTTGACTTCACAATTTTCAATGGGAGAGCATAATGCCTCTAGAGTGCAAGTGCACTTATAACAATTTCATGCATATTCATCATGTTTCACTTAGTCTTACAGTAAATACTGTACATCTAGGACAAAGGGAGAAATCTGCATTGGATTTAAACAATAATTGCTTTTTCCACTCTAAAAATTCCCTTTAGAGAATAGGTCATGGTCGATGAAAATGTCCCATCTTCACATGATGGGCAACTCCTTGGCTGTAGAGTATGCAGGATTTTACTGAGGCCTTCCACCAGATGAGACCAAGTGGGATGGGGAGGCATCCCCCCAAATTCTCAAGTTTCTTAAATTACATGTGCAATATTACTGTACATATATGTATGGAAAGATGATGAGGGGCCATGGCCTCCCCCTCCCACATGCCAGTGTTGTAATTGAAAAGCTTTCCTTAGAGGTAAAGAAGAATCCAGGTTTTAATTCAATTGTTGATACAGTATGTACTGTGCAGTACCATAAACACCACTGGAATTTTTCCAACTCACAATGAACATGACACACAAAACCATGCTACTATAAGTTGTCTACAAGTCTGTAAATGTTCTAAAGTGCATCTAGAGCTTTGATTTTGCTACTGTACCTACAGTAGATGCCAAACAGGTTTTAAGCACCATCAATTAAGAAGGAGATTCTCCCTTCCCCCTCCCTTCTTCCGTTTCTTCCACCCCTTCCCCCAAGAGAATTGAAGTATAGCTACAAAATGTTTGAAGCTCAGATCTGTAGAATGTATCTCCACTTCATCAACAATAATTACACTTATAATACAATTTAACTTAATGTAAAGCTGTCTCCTGCATTTACACTTTCGTGTAATTTTCCATAGTTTTCAGTCTATGAAAATACTTGTTGAAGTAAAGTTCACATAAATTACACCATCATAATTTTGAAAATCAAAACTGAAAGCAATCATATCCCTGTCGCCACACATGCTTTAATTGTGACATTGATCTCTGAAGATGAGACCCCTTTTGTCTGCTTTTTGTCACACCACATTATCTATCATATCAGCAGAGAAAATTGATCTCTTTGGTTCTCTTTGTAATTCTACACTCTGAAAGTTAAAATACTGTAAGCTACAT
Source organism: Holothuria glaberrima (assembly GCA_009936505.3). Lineage (NCBI taxonomy): Eukaryota > Metazoa > Echinodermata > Holothuroidea > Aspidochirotida > Holothuriidae > Holothuria > Holothuria glaberrima. The sequence continues at coordinate 14,746 of WURT03502535.1, read as the reverse complement.
CAACAAGTAATGTACACAAATTCAAATGTCCATAAAATGTAGCTACAGTATCATGTCAATATTATATTATTCATCACCCTCTTCCAGACAAGATTCAAAAGAAAACATCTTTACTGCTTAGAACAATATTGTAGACTACTGGAGATCATATACTGTGTATGAAATTTAAATTTTGATCAAGGTCTCCAAATGTCCAAATCTCCAAATCTATCAGAAGTCATGACTTCTGCCCCCAAATGAGATAACAGCCCCCACTTTTCCTGGAATTGAGACTCCTGAGAAATTTTCAATGTTGCTAAAAATGTGCATTAAAATCATGGTTTGTAGTTTGCATGTGCTTTGTCTTACAGGTTTTCATATAGTATTGTATAGTAACTAAACTTTTTTCTTGTCCATTCAAAACATGAGTTTCCTCTTCAGTTGGCCAATTTGATTCTACTGTATGACACTGGCAGTTTCTTGGCAAGAGAAGAGAACTTGCAATCCTCAACTCCCCCCCCCCTTTCCTCTTAGTCTCACCACTGACTGTGAAGAACATTACATCTTTTCAGCAGTACATGTGGGTCCCTACATGCCAAGTTTCTTGTCTACCAACCTCCAGGCTCCAACCCTACCAATTAAAACCATCAGGTGCATTATGCTACTTTAAAACTGGGTCACATACATATATATATATATATATGTGTGTATGTCAATATGACACATGACAATAGTGGTAAGATCCCTACCACTGAAATCTGTTTCAAAATTCACGTCCCACCATGTGCATGGCACATGCTTTGAATGGTCTCTCCACAACCTGTAGGTGCTGGTACCATATATATACTGTACAAGTTACCTGTTAATGAAGCCACCAAAGCCCAATATTAATAGCATGACATCTCCTTTCCTGCTTTGAGGTCAATAACTATAAAGGATTGTATTCTTGTACCATACACCTAAATGATGTAATTCATGTGTCATCATACCATAAAGTAATGCATGATGGGTTGATTTATCTAACAATGAAAACAAAAGGAAGTCGTTCAAAAATTGAATTGCATTGACTTGAATTGAGTCGTTTTTAATGAAACAATTCATTCAAGATGTACACCAGGGGCCAGTAGTGGGAGGAGGTAATGTCAAACCTTCGTTTGAAAAGGGGAAGATTTTTCTGTTGAGTCTATGGCCAGATACAGTATATGATATTCTTTTGCCAATATCAAAGTTTTAGCATGAATTAAATACATTTGATAACTGCAAGTAGGCAGGATGTTGTAACTATCAACAATAAAACTAAACCTAGTAAAATACTTATTTTGTATGGCAAAGTAGGCATCAAAGTTCTACTCTTATACCTGTAGAACCTATAGAATACCACCATGGCTGTATGGCATCTACACGAGCTTTGCAACAAATATTGAGAATGTTATCTTTCATTCACATCATCATTGGGTTTGTTTCATGTTTTTTTTTTTTTTGGTGTTTTTTAGTTTTTTGTTTTGGTTATTCAATCATTTCTCGTTCTCATTCTCATTATCCTAATCTTTATCACTCTCGTCGTCGTCGTCGTCGTCGCCGCCGCCGCCGCCATCACCGTCGTCGCCAACGTCCTCATCCTCGTCCTCGTCGTCCTCAACATCCTCGTCGTCGTTGTCACCACCACCACCACCACCATCACCACCATCACCATCATCATGGATTACACATTAAGGCGACAGTTGAGTTTAAGGTGACAGTTTACGTGTTGCCTTTATTTAGGTACCATTTAGAAAAAAATTTTAAGGTTGGAAACAGGCTTAAGTTGTTTCTCCTTCTCTAAAATGTATCCCTACAAAATTTGGTTAGGGTAGGGTTATCATCATCACCATCACCATTACCATCACCATCATCATCATCATCATCATGGATTACACATTAAGGCGACAGTTGAGTTTAAAGTGACAGTTTACGTGTCGCCTTTATTTAGGTACCATTTAGAAAAAAATTTTAATGTCGGAAATAGGCTTAAATTGTTCCTCCTCCTCTAAAATGTATCCCTACAAAATTTGGTTAGGGTAGGGTTAGGGGAAGGATTAGGGTTACGGTTAGGAAAATTGAAACTTGAGTGTACAAGTCAATGTAACTGTCGCCCTAATGTCCTATCCACACTGGTTGTTGTTGTTGTTGTTGCTGTTGTTGTTGTTGTTATTATTATTATTTCAATAATACTGAGATGATATCACTTTAAAACTGGTCAATAGTATCTGAAAAAGTTTTTGGACCTTCACATGACAGCTAGGTGAGGTACAGAACTTCCTTTTCACAGTTACCAATTCTGACCATATTTGGCAATTAACATAAGCCAAACTTTTAAAACATGTTAAATTCCAAAAACAAATGAAAAGAAATTCTGAAAAACAAAAGGATTCACCTTTGCAGGAGTCAAAAGACTCTCTGTAAGAATTGGTCATTCCAATTAACACAGCACTGTCAGTACTACAGTGTGGAGCAATACCCTCATTTTACACACCATCACTTTACTGTTTAATAATTAAATTTTAAGTTTTACCTGTGACTTTTTGAAACTGCTGTCTTTTTTGCCGTGAAAAATTCAAACAAGGGATCAAGTTTCAACTTTTCTTTTTGTTTCAACATTGCAGTATGTACTGGAAGCTGTTCTACCATTGTAAATTAATTATACCTACGTAAATTTTATTTGTCAGGTGCCCTGCACTCCTAAATGTGGAAAATCATTTAATGAAACACACCTTCAAACTTAAGGAGAAACCTGTTTCTCACACATTTGGCACTTGACAGTAAACTTCAAACTTTAAACACAGTAGAGAGATGTAATTGGTACAATATAATACAAGGGATGACCTTGGATTGATAACTAACGAGTTATCTCCCTTACCAATTACTTCATTACCTCCAAGAGATCTGTAATTTGATAGTTTCAGGAACAAGGGCGAGCTACTGTACTGTATTTAAGATTTATTACTGCATCCAAAGATTTAAAGGGAGACTGCCATTCTAGCACTGTACTTATACTGAGACCCTGATCATACTGCATGTTGTACAAATTTACTGACTTGTTCATGTAGAGATAAATTTGTGATAAAGGTATATTTGTTCCCCTTTAAATATGCTGAGAATTACATCAACAGAACTGGCAATCATCTCAAAGTGCTCTTACGGTGGAAACAACACACACTTATTTCAATCAAAACTAAAAGGACCCAACTGATGACAGTACAGTAATCAACCTTACTTTGATAAAAATTTCCTGGCCCCTAATACTCTACAGTAGCACTCCCTTCTCTAGCCTCTACATACATTCCATTATTTACCATTTCCACTTACTGTATTTCAGTGTCACCTTTGAAATGAGCAATTCACAAAACTACCAATTTTCAAAATATTTGCACATCTCCTTGAGTGAATTGATTACTTGTTAACCATTTTACAAAAAGGGATGTGCTCTACTGGTAGTAACTGAGTCTGAAACCATCACAAAGAGCAGCATATGGATATGGAAGTTGAGTGTGAGGGCAAGTAAAAAACAAAGAACCTTTAAAATCAAACATTTGACCTTCTAAGAACATACCCCTTCTAAATTCTGTTTGCTTTTCTCCTTTTCCTATTACTAAGGAGAAAATAATTTGGTCTACTCAAGAATCTCAAAGTTTGAGGACTTTCTCGCAGACCACTTTAACCCATCAAGGAAACCGTATGGTTATGGATATGCACTTAGCACAGATCTCTGCCGAAAATCAATACTTAATACTTCACCTTCCAAGTTAGCAACCCCCTCTTATGGGCCAGTCAGGCGCTAACTTTAATAACCTTAAACAGGAATGAAAACAGAGGGAGCCGCCATATGTCTGGCTGGTAATTTAGAGATTTCAGGAAATGTCTGTGGGGTAAAGATACCCTCTCTTTCTGCTGGTAGCCCTTAAGGCAAGTGCGAAATGCAAGTGACATCTTTTACACATTTGATGGAACACACTCTTTCAATGCTCCTTACTCATTTTCAACTTCAATTTTGACCAAGCGAAGAAACTTCTAAAAATTGTAAACTTTTACTTTCACAAATGACCTTGATCTTGTCTAGCAAAATTTACAAAACAGACCTACAGTTAAATGATTGGCTGAGAGAGAAGCTGTTGTTTAACAGGTTGTCACTGTCAATACTCTTACTTTCTTCCATATTTTTTAGATCTATTGTATTGAACTGTTTAAGTTTTAGACATGGTCTACAGACATTATTAAGCAATTCTTTGGCAAGTGATGAAACTAGAAATGAAACTTCCAATTTGTGAAGGCTAAAGGAACATACATTTCAACATTCTTTAGAGCAAGGATAAAACAATAGATATCAGCAATCCTGAACATACTGTTTACTGAAGGCTATTAACCTAGCAAACAGACCCCAGCAGTTGTTTTTAGACAACACTCCTCAAAATTTTGCTTTATTACTGTATCTCACAAATTCACATTTTAAACTAAGATACGTAATATTTTCCCATTAGAACTAAATATTATTCTCTAAATTTCTGCTCAATTACAAAAAGTCCCTAATAAATCATACACTGTATTATGGACCTTGTACGGTAGAACAATTTGTAAAGTACCTTAAGGCTCTTGCTTATGTACCCTAAAGCAAAACTTTGTATGACTGTACGGGAAAGATTAAGTATGATGAAGGAAGTACTCAACAGCAAATTCTGTGTTTTTAAATGCATGAATGTTTTCCCTAAATCAATCCCTTCAATGCCACTTCGCTGGAACAATGTCCTTACATGTTTCGATGGGGCTTTTGCCATCTTATGAATTCTGGAGACTGCCAATTGCATTTAATTTGCGGTGGTTTCAGATATCACTCCCTCAAAGTAGTAAAAACATTTTAACACCCAAACACCTTTGAGACCACATTAATGTTTTTTTCTGCTCATCCATTCAGTACAAAAGCCCACAAGATCATCTCTTTTAAATAATATACTGCACAGTAGTCCCGTCTGACAGGCAGGGTACCCAAATACATTCAAGAAGATATCGGATATCTTGAAATCTAATATCTGTTTATGAAAAAGCAAAAAAAAAAAAAAAAAATTGGACGGTTTGATGAAAGTTTGAAATACCGCACTGCAGCTGGAATACTGTTAAATGCCTTAGTCTGCTTTTAAACCTACACTTGTGTAAAATAATGAGCTCTGTGGCAGCTACCTGAATCTCTCCCCCTCTCTGGTTCCATCGGGATTTCATCAAATTCAATGTTAATAATAAAGCATGTTCCATTCGTTCAGCATCAAACCATTTTAATAAGAAACAAAGATATAACTTTAAATGAACAGGAAATGGTAGCCATATTTCCATTTACATTTCCTGGAGTTGTTATATCTCTAAGATTCAAGTGGTTAATTCCTGTATACTTCAAACTGGAAACATGGGCTCTCATCATTCCGTCCAAGACTTCTTCTCCCATCTACTCCTGACGTAAATGTTATATGTAAATGAGCAGCTATGCTGAGGGCTGCTGACCACAAGGGTTTATTCAAGAGGAGTGTACTACTGTATAGGTGTCAGTTTTTCGCACCGATAATCAATTCTGACTCTAGGCTACATATTCAAAATAGTGTTTTTTGTGTACTGCTCGATGAGAATGTTTTTCCAATACTGAGTAAAGTTTACCCTGTTGTACATCGCTAAATATGGCCTGACTGACCTGCCAAATTTTCTACGTTCTTCATGCTTTTTGTTTTCTCTTTAATTTTTCTTTTTTAAAAGTACACGTAGAAGAAACTCTGATTTGAGAAGTTGTTCTAAGAAAGGGTGACGTCCATAGGGTATAACTTATTTACAGTGAATTACTAAGATGGAAAAAGCAATTTTCTGCCTACAAGCTACAACTGAAGAGAACCCAGCAGAATGTAAATTTTTGCTCCAAGTGTACTTCAGTGATAAGCCAAGTTTTTTTGAATTTTACATGCTGCATGGAGATGAGTAGCGGAAGGGTTCAAATGAAACTTGCTGCAAAGACCACTTTTGCCAAGGAGTATGTAACAATTAATGTTCCAAACAATGGTACCATGCTGAGCTATTGTAGGAGTCAAAGATATTATAAAAGAGACAAAAGATTCAATACAGTAAAAGTATGATGCTTGAGTTGAGCTTTCATCCAGAATACAGGTTGGTAAACTGTTTCAGTGAATTTACTGTCTTTTGAGGGGGAGGGGAGAAGGAAGAAAGTGTTGATGGAGGAGGAAAAAAGACGTTAAACTTCCTGCTTACATGCAGGTGTGTTTGGTCAAATCTCTCACCAAAATCTCTAGGGTTCTGCAGTAGATGGGATTGTTCATACACAGCAGATGAGATGTTTAAATTCTCTAGCATACAATAAAATTTAAAGCCTCCTTGAATAAGAAAGAATCCAAGATACTTAGAACAGGGTTCCTGTTATCTGTTGGTTTTATTCCCTGCATTTGCTGCTTACACATCTTTGGTCAAATCTCCCATTAAACATCTTCATCACAAGAAAAGTTTCAAAGCCACCTCAAATTAGAGAAAACAAGCTTCACTAAAATGCACAAGGAGCTGCTGTATTCTTTTATAAACAAAGAGTCCAAAGCCAAAGTTTTCAAAAATCATTGAAGTTACTTTATACATATTAACTGAAAGATCTTTTAAGCTGACAAAAACTATTCCAAAGCCAAGTTCTTTAATTTTTTGGATTCCTTGCTGAAGGCAAAAGGTATCTATTCAACCACTATGTTCATGATAGGCCTACTGCAACTTTATAAACATGCTATATCTCCATGTAGGAATGATGTACACTTCTCACACTGGGTATATGGATTTATCATACTAAAAGAACCCTATTGTTTTTGGTGCAGGTCAGAGATCATGAGAGGTCACTGCAGGTCAAAAACTGAAAACCAAATAAACATGACAAGTCAAGGTAGGAAGAATGGGTACTTTTCATATTTGGCATGTGGAAGTGTTATAATTAGAAGATGAACCTAACTGCTTTTCTGGGTGGAGGTCAAAAGTTATCTGTGGTTACTAGAGGTGAAAATGCAAAAACCATGGAAACTGTACACTAAGTAAACATATCTCAAGATACACATGAGGATAATTTTCGTACTTTGGTATATGAATTTATCATATTTAGAGTAAGAACCATACAGTAGTTTTTGGTGGAGATCAGAGGTCAAAATGTGAGAATCTTGTAAACACCACATTTCAAGACAGGGATGATGGATGCTTACTGTAACTCTCATATTTGTAATGTAGATTTGTCATAATACGAGAGATCGAGCCCTATGGGTTTTGTTGAAAGTCAAATGTCATCTAAGGCCATCAAAACCAAAGGGACATTGTTTAAGATTCTTATGATCAAAGTTAAATACATGTACAATTATGCAAACAGACCATCTTCTTTATATGACGCCTCTACTTCAACAGTTCCTATTAATCATAAGCTTTATCTTATTATTTCAATCGCAAATATCACAGAGCCCAATTTCTTCTTGGATAGTCAAACCTTTGTGTTCTTGTCTTCATCTGTTTGCTCAATGGATTAAGCCAAGCTTTCACTGAAAACATATACCAGCTTTATAAACTTTTGTTCTGATTTTCATAATAGCCCTAGGAGTGAATTAAAAAGTGGATAGGTTAACTTTGTGTAGGTTGTGTTTAAAGTTAAGAAAACAGTTGCTCAAAAGTGTAAGCATAGTTCATTAAAATGGGTCACCATATCAGCTTTTACGTTTCAAGTGAAGAGACAACGAAACTGATGGCCCAAAGTAATCCTCAAATCCAACACCAAAAAAATAGTAAAAAGAAAGTCTCAAATATGCATAGAACAGCACTGGGACTGCATATTAAATTATTTAAGCAGGATATTGTAGTTTAACGGTATTAAAGTCTAACACCTGTGGTCTGTTTGCAAGGATTACTGTACTTCGCTTGTATTGGGCTTTACTGGACAAATTATATGTCATCTACTTCACTGAAAGGGTACACACTGTAGGCATTTGCTTACTGGCCACAAACCAGTATTTACAGTATTTTAAATAATGAATATGACACAGTTTACTATGTATTGTATTGCATACCAATGACGAATCTAATGTACCACTTGCCGTTTTCAAGCATACAAATAAATACAGTGGAGACTCTGCTGCAAAAATAATTCCTTTAGAAAAATGTTACCTCCTTTTGTCATACACAGATACTGTATAGGCAATCTCTGAACTTTGATGAGCAATTCATGTTTCACTTTAATACTATTCCTAAAAGTGAAAAAATTTCACCATGAATCCATTACAATCGAAAAGATTGTCTTTAAAGTTAAGAAAACAACTGCTCAATATGGTTTTTTAAGCATTGTTCATTAAAATGGGTCACCATAATCTTTTACATTTCAAAGGAAGAGGCACTGATGACCCAAAGTACTGTAATCTTCAAATCCCACACCATGCATAGAATTGCACTGCAACAGCATATTAAATTTAAAGGTCTTATTCAGAGGCAAATAAGGATCTTGCAATCGACTCAAGAGCATAATATTAGGTAAACTAGATTTTTATACTACTTTTCTACAGAAAAACGGAGCGAAAAAATGGTGTTTTCTATTTTTAATCATTTTCTGAAAACTTTACTGTTTTTGGTTGAAACTGAAACGATAGGGTCACGTGATTTCTTCGAAAGGTTAACTCTGACATCACTGGCCGGAGTCAGGCCGATCATTTACATTAGCTAGTATGTACTACAGGCTTACTGCTAAGTGCTTTTCTCTTACATGGTGATCGGAAGTGGTAAAGAATTGCATAGTCAGGGGTTGATATGATACAGAGAATACCCCTAGGATTAGTTTTTTTCCTGTTTCCAACGTGCAGAGGCACTAAATCTCATCATCGGGCTTATGTCAGGTTCGATAACCCTTCGCGCACACACGTTTTCTCAACTTCCATCGCCATACATATACTGTACTTTACTGATGTATGGCGTTTTGCGCTCCGTAATGCTTTGTGTACCAGAGGGCCAACTTACGCTACATACACTAGCCCTGTGCAAAACTTTACAAGAAACGTCCCTCAGATTTTCATCTAAGACTCTTTGCAATGCCTGAACATTGCACTCACTTATGTGGTCAGAATTTATACAAGGTAATTACACCTGTGAAACTGTGAAACTCCCACGCTCCCGTATCAGGCCAGAATCATTCCGAGGCCGGTGCAGGCCGTTTTCCTTTTTTAAATTTTTTAAATTGGCCCTAAAATTGACTGAGATATAATTTCCTTCCGTTGCCTTTGTTGGAGCTAAAACAGCCAATTTTGGGTCATTTTTGGTGGAATTTTTAAAATTTTTCGAAAACTACACAACACTGAGGTGCAGTCTATCCAGAGAGCGCTTTTGATACCTTTGGCTCATATCATTAGTAAAAATGAGGATTGTGAGTCTAACAGAAAGTTATGATCATTAAGGTTGAAATTTCGATGTAAAATTTCGCGATTTTTGCCATTTTTGTAAAAGAATGGACATTTTAACCTAATTTCGGACCTGTTTGTCAAACCTGGCCAAATAACATGGACCACAAAAAGCCATCTGTGGTCTATTCTGTCATTTTAAATTTAAATAAAGATGAAACTGCAATATTTTGGAAATTTCATAAAAAAAAAAAGGTAGCATGCGGACCTAAAGGCTCCATAAGGGGGCGATAAGTAGAGATTTTACTGGCCTTGGACTAGGCTTGTCACATAGCTTGCACAGCCGCTTGTGCTCAAAGCATTTCCATCCAAGTGAATTCGTGGAAGAAAACCGCATTTTGGAAGCGGAAGGAGCTGAAGGTAACCCCCTTCCCCACAATTCGTACCGGTTATTCCATTTACTGTAGCACACCACCAGGAAGGAGCGAAGGACTTCCCAGCTCAAAGAACGAAGTAAAGTGAGTTTGAATTTAACTTGCCATTGTTGTAGCCTGAACACCGATGTCAGCCCTAAACACACGAGTTCCCAGTGAAATGGGCATCTCGTAGCCTGGGAGTATTTTATTTATGATGTTCCATGGCTGGGACCTCATTTGAACCTAACCAGGCTAATAGTCTTCTCACATTTCACAGCAGTAGCATGGTGGGTTGTAATGTTCTGCACTGAGGTAGCAAATTGGCCATGGCAGAATAAAAAAAAACTAGATTTATGTTAACTGTTATGCAACATGATTATCTTTAAAATTTACTTTATTCAGTATTACCATTCATCACGTCTCTTTCCATTACAACATTACCCGCCATCTATCTACTGTATCAATATATCAAAGGTCGCGCTGAACACAAGAAGCTTGTATACACACATGTAGACTGCTGTACACGACTCCGGCCAGTGACGTTACATGCTTGACCTAAACCACGCCCCCATTTTCACTGCGACATTTGAAAATACGAATTTTAGCCATTATGTCGTATTTTCATAACATATTTTCTCAGCAATGCAAAGGGCTATTCCGAAAATTCAAAGTGTGTGTTAAACAGAACAAATAGCAGTTTCTGCTCGCTTCAAATGAGACGAAAATACATATAAGACCTTTCAGCATGGTATTTTAGCTATATTCCTGTATTTAAGTCCAGTACCCTTAGTTTGTTTGCAAGGATGACTTACAGTAATGGAGAAATTCCTCACATCTCATCTTACAACACTGAAAGTGTACACACACTGTAGGCATTTGCTTACTAGCCACAAACCAGTATTTATTTTAAATAATGAATATGATACCGTTCACTACGTATAGTATTGCATACCAGTGAAGGATCAAATGTACCACTTGCCTTTTCGAGGCAAATAACAAATAATGGAGGCACTTCAGCAAAAATAATTCCCATACTAAAATGTCACCTTCATTTTGCACACACTGATATACTGTAGGCAATCTCTAAACTTAGGCAATTCCTGTTTCACTCATATTCCTAAGGTGAAAAACATTTGAAATTGACCATGAATATATCACAGTCGCAAGGGGTACCAGCCATTGAAAACACATTACTTAACAGTACAAAAGCAACTTAACATTTACGTCAGTCATTTATGTTAAGCTACAGTCCATACACACACAGCTGATTAGAGGTACAGTACTGTATACGCTACAGTAATAAGCAATTCCAATGTTTTGGGGGTTACAATTGAGTCCCTAAGAGTTGTAACTGTGAAAGATACTGCATGATACTGCACTTTCACTTTTACACAGTAAGTCAATGGGACTACATTGTGTGAGCTTGAAGCGAACAAAATCACACACTAAAACCCCATTTACATTTGTCGTTTGAAACAGCATGGTAATCAGATTTGCTTTAGTCGTCTTTTCGTTGAATATTTATAACTTTTGTTTGTTGTGATCGTATATATGAATAGTTAATAGCGTACAGTTTTTACGCAGTTTTACGCAGTTTGAAGAATTCTTGCGAAAGTTCGCGGACGTTGGTATTCTGAGTGCAGTCAGTGTGGCTGCAGGAGCAATACACCTCCACCGGGCAGACAATTACCCTACTGATACTGAATCCAATGCCTTTTTTCCCCTAAAGCCCTTCTGGCTACTGTAGATGCCGACGGATGAAAACCAAACGTTATCCCTGAAGCAATTTTTCTTCCTGAAAGAGCTAAATGTGCATCCCTGATGAGACACTGACCTACACATAACCTTACCATCCTCTCATCCATCAGACACTTCTGGCTTCCATACTGCACAGTTTGTTAAAACAATTAAGAATTTTACAGTGCACTGGGAATTGTCCAGCCATTTGCATACATGTGTGCCACACATTTACTTCTTTATTTTCATTTGACATATCTAATAAGCATGGACATGCCAACCTTTTTTATCTTTGTAAAATTATATGGTTTACAGTTATGAGTGCACAAACCCATTTCCTGAGGCCAAAGATATGACAACTCAGTGCTATCATGGGACTATAAATTATTTAACTGCAAAACAATCTACTAAAATACTTCTTTCTCCACCCCCCCCCCCTCAATCTGGCTTTGGCAGTAACCCATAGAACAGTAACTTACAGCATATAAATACTTGGATATTGCCACCATTGGATTCTCTTCATCTTCATTCTCCCGGATATCAGGAAACCCGTCTCTCTAATGTTTTCTTTTCAAGTTTTGCATTTATTAACAATTCCTTTCCTACCGTACCTTGTTTGTTTTTAACCTCATTTACGTAGGCAGAAATATAGCAAAAAGAAACTTTCTTCAATATTTCTTTATTTTAAAACCTTCAATAAGATTGATTTTTACCCTCACTTCTGTCATTTGTGAGCCTTCAGTCTCTGGCAACCAGACAAAATGGCTGCCCCTGAGGAGCTATAGTAGACAAGCAGCTGATTTTTTACAGTGAAACAGGTTCAAAGACATTGATCCATGAAGAAGTTGATTTGCTGAGCTCTGAAGCAGAAAAATATTAATCGTTAGAGGGAAAAGAAAGTATTTAAAGACTAAAGGAAGGTGAATGTCCTATAAGGCAGCTACTGTAACAATTACGAGTCCCAAGCAATCCAACCATCTTAAATTATCACTCTTATCAAATCACAATATTGTGCAAAGAGGCAACCAGAATGAAAATATTCCACTCTTTAAATTGCTTTTCAAATTTTTTTTTTTTTTTTTGGTTGTTGTCCTTTTAGTGCTTTTTCAATACTTTAATTTTCCAACTAAGGAGGAAATGAGCAATGTTTATAAAGGAGCTCAAGAGGAAATTAGGAAATCTATGAGAGACAATGAATGCCTGATGAATGGTACATGGCTCTATTTAAATGGCATACTGTACATGCTGTTGCCAGATGCCTGTATCTTGAAACATTAACCGAGCTTTGAACCAGTCATATGGTGGAGTGAATAAAGGCTGTGGCATTTGAAACAATGAAGCTTGGCAACCATGAGGTTTGGGTTCAGTCCCAGACCACGTCAAAGAAAGATCTTGGGTTTTTTTATCCACGAGCAATAGATCTACATTTTACCATCTGAACTGGCTTTTCAAAACAAACCATATTTGACCTAAATTTTTATGTTGGCTAGCCACCTACAGTAACGTGAAGTTGTAATTTATAAACCATACAGGCTTCTAGTCCCACATTTGCGGTTGCTTAGTGCCATATTAAGCAACTGCCCTTAAAGGATTGAATTAACAATTAACAAGCCTATCAAAGCCATTAACTGCAAAATTCTTTGCAAATGGCTCTCTGAATGTCTTTGAAGATTCATACATTTTCATATACTGTACTGTAGGCATATAAAGCAGGGAGTTTCAGGCAGCAACCCGTTCTCTTCCTAGAAAAAAAATGTGGATTTCAGGCCAAAAAAAATCTTCTTTAAGAGGGCAAAATTCATATTGATACTGTTTTCCAAATGTCCGCTCATGAACATACTTTTACAGAATATATGTCATTCAATAGAGGCAATTAAGTTATTGTTAGTGTAATGCCCCAATACGCTAGGTCATGGTCCAACACATACTTGCTCTATTATAATTTGGGTATTGATAAACTACAGTACTACATACAGGACAACAAACTACAAACTACAGTAATATTAAAGGTATGTCATCAGACACATCTAATTCAACTTAAAGCTTACTGCATTTCTTATACAGTACCAAATTTGTTTGGCAAACTATAATACTGTGTTCAAAACAATAAGTTGCATAATCTCCAAGATCATATAAAGTAATACTATTATTTTAATACATTGACATTATGTGCAATCATCTACAGTAGTGTCTACCAACATCAAAATTGGGTAGCATGAAAAACAGCATCTTATGTGACAACAAACAAACAAATGGCCACACTTGTTTTGAGCCATTCCTCAGCCCGTAGCCTCCATACCCCCTTTCAATCATGCAGATAACATTATACAGCCCCGGTACGCCACAGTGACTATACCAAAAGACATGGGTCCAGGGAGCTGCCAATAAGTCAATTCCTACCTTACCCAACAAACTCAGTGCTGTTGATTCCATCAGGTTATTAAACCATGGAAGTAATACACAGGTGGCACTTTCATGATCAAACTGCAAACAATAATCAAAGCATAGGGGGTACCAAATAATTCCAGTATGTAATCTATTTCACAACTTATCAACATCCATTTGTTGCAACCATTATGTACAGTAAGGTACATCAAATCTTTGCTGACAGCCTTGAACTACACTTTGTTGATTAAAGAGATAGGAAAAACAACCTTGGAAGAATTGTGTTCAACTTTTTAATGATCAACAAGGCTATATATATATATATACATTTCTCTAATTCCCACCTTAGGGCGAAAGAAGTTGTTGAAAAGTTGACCATAGGGCGAAAAGAAATAGGGCGAAAAAACGGATTCCCCTTAACGTTTACACACACTTTTTATATAGGAATACCTAAACGTGCTGTAACGTCCTTTTACAGACACAATCTATATGCTATTACTTCAAAGTCGACAAATTTACCGACACGTATTTGTTAGTTGATTATGTCTTGAGGACGTTGGGGGGAAATATATGCTTATGTATTTTATTTTTTTTTTCCGCCTTAAGGTAGGAAGATATAAAGACTTTCACCTTAAGGGGGGAATTAGCGTTATATATATATATATATATATGAAAACAAAAAGCGAAGTAAAAAATGATACTTTCATTTCCAACTACAATATAACAGCTTGAACACAATGTAACGCTCGAAATATTTTGTATGTGTTCAAGCCGTTATATCGTAGTTGGAAATGAAAGTATCATTTTTTACTTCGT
>WURT03502425.1:0-12591 GCA_009936505.3 Holothuria glaberrima | reverse complement strand
GACTTCAGTGATGATGATGGTGATGATGATGATGATGATGATGATAATGATGATGATGATGATGATGATGATGATGAAAGCTCATTGAATGAGGATGTGAACTTCCAGATAGACATAAATGATGCATACCTGTCAGTGAAAAATGCTAACAAAACAGAACTGGGGGTTTCCGAAGTAGGGGTAAGTGATGAAGGTAGCTTGAAAAATGTTGTAAATTCCCCATCAGTCGAGACTGTGCATGGTCAGGTAACAGAAAATAGTAACATAGGAACAAAAGATAATTTTGTGAAGGAGGGAGAAACTGAAAACGGGGAGAAAGAGCATGGGAGTGACCAGTCAGACAAGAATGATGGACTTGTGAATCATGTACAGTCAAGCTGTGTGGAAGAAAATTATAAGCTATACAAGGTAGCTGATACCTGTAAAACATCTGTCACTGGTGTTCAGACTCATCAGGATGACCATATTCAGTCTAGTAGAGATAAACATGAGACTGACAAGGAACAAACCAGTGGGAATGCTATCCCCTCATTAGTGGAAAGTCAGAACAAAGATAGTATTTCAAACAACAGCATTGCTAATACAGGTGATAGGGATGACACAATTGTGCAAATTATAGAAATTGGGAGCAGTTTAAAAAACCCACATTATGTTGAAAAGGATGGCAGAGATTCTCTGTCAGAGATAAAAAGGAATCTCTTTGATGCTGTGAAAAGTATCATAGACCCATGTACAATGGTTCTTAATCAAAATTCAGATGACATGAATACAACAAGTGATTTACCTTTGTCTATATCTTCTGGGGTAGATGCACATTCTTATACCGAGCCAAAAGTTCATTCTCTTTCAGTAGGGAATATGTCCAAGGCTATGCTCAAGTATAGGCAATATGAAAAAGAAAAGTTTTTGAAAAAGTTACACAAGCTAGGGGAAAAGAAGAATGTTCATGCAGTCATTTGTGAAGTGTGTGGTGCCTTGCTGAGTAACCAGAGACTGAAAAGTCACATGGAAGCACTTCATTCCTCAAAAGAGCGTGAAAGAAACTTTGAATGTAGCACTTGCCATAAGAAATTTCTATATGCAAAAAACTTGGAAAGGCATAAACTAAGTCACACAGACTACATGACAAAATGCAGATTTTGTGAGAAGAGTTTTAAGTATGATTATTACCGTAAAAGGCACGAAAAGTACCATACGACAAACCCACCACCTGCTCCTGTTCGAAAACCAAGGCAGCAAAACAACATGCACCAAAATGATCTGCCTATGGTTGGGGGTGCAAAAGGAACATTAGGAAGATCAGTAGAGAATGGAACAGTGGGTGATGGCCATGAAACTGTGAGAATATTCACCTGTAATATTTGTGGCAAGACTGTCCGTTTGGCTTGTAAGTATCAGCACTTACAAATACACAAAGAGAGGAGGTACAAATGTGACGTTTGTGATTTCCGAGGTGGTACAAATGTTGCTTTGAAATTGCATATGAAGAAACATACAAAGGAATGCAATATTCCTTGTCGGCACTGTGGAAAACTTTTCAAGCGTTATCAGGAGAGACTCAATCACGAGAGAATCCACACTGGCGAAAAGCCTTTCATTTGTCATATTTGTGACAAGCGTTGGAGAGACAGGGCAACCTATCTGGGTCATATGAAGAAGCATCATCCAGGAATGTGAGTGAATTGTGAAGATTTGCAATTTACATCTCATGAAAATCAATAACAAAATGTGCCATTGTTAAAGTTATGGTTACATGCCACCAAAAGAGCTGTTTTCACTTGGCAGTTAAAGAATAACATCCTCCAATGAAAGACCCATTGGAATTATTTCAATATCTTTTACCATTCTCAAGATGTACCTCCTCAAAGTTTGATGGTTTCTGAAGTAACTCATTGCCTATGCAAAAATAATGATGTGCAGTGTTGCAGTGTTAAGATTTCTTTTGTTAATGCCTATTATCTCTTAATTACTTACCAGATGGTTTACAGTTTGGTGTGTGATATTAATATTTCTCTAGGAAACAATTTTAACTTCCATGATTAATCCATTGTGGGATAGCAATGCTACAGGTGTCCTGAAATGAAGTTTACAAAAACAAAGGCTAGCATGCGCCATATATGGTATGTCCCGCTTTCGACATCACAAATTTGCATGCACAGTTCATGTTTATTCATAGTACATGTACAAGTGTGAATTTGTGAAATAGAAATTAGTCTGTAAAATGGTCAATATTTGATTGACGTTGATGGGAATTGTGGCTATTTTCTGGATTTTTAATGCTTTTTACATTAGATGTATGTAATTTGCATGTCACGAGACCTAAAAGCACATTTCTTTTAGAATGGTCAGTGTTTCACAGTCTGTTCATTCTAAAGATCCATCATAAGCCTCTGAGGGTTGTATTTATAAGCATTGTCGCCATTTTGGCAGTCATGGTTGAAAATTTACTTGCATTTCTCTGTTCCAAACTCCTATACTGAGCACCATAGGAGAAGACAAAGCTTACATTTGAAAGTATTTGGTATGGCACGTGCGCCTTGGGTTGTTGCCCCTTTGACCGCATCTTCATCTCCACTTGTCTGCTTTTGTTTTGAAATAAATGATCCTGGAAAATAACTCTTTTCTCGGAGAGCATTTTATGAGAAGCAGGCTATTAAATTTCCTTTAAAATAATAAGAGAGGAATTTTTTGGCTGTGATAATAAGAGAACCCTATGCACTCATGATGGCTTGCATGCGTATGTATGCATGTTTTTATGTCTGCCTGTGTGCATGCATGTGTGTCTGTATCTGTTTAATACACTTACTGTAGCTTGTTAACACATACAGTATCTTGTGACAGAAAATCTGACAGTTCTCATACTTGATATGTCAATGCCCCTGTTTAGAAGAACTACAGTACACTGTTTTGGGGGAGGTTAAAGGTCATCTTGGGTCAAACTCTGAAAGACCTGGAAAACAAAATCTCAAGGTACAGACATGTTATGTCAAGCTTTTGTGATCTGCCAATATTACTCTATCATGTCTGTCCTCAATTGTTCGAAATGCATCTCACCATTCATTCTTTGATGAATTTTCTTGAAACTTGGATACAATGTTCCTAGGGTTATGTGCCTTTGGATTGTACGGGAAATTGGGGTCGAAGGTCCCATTTGGGCCCTATGGGCCATTTTATGAAAAATTGGCAAATGTATCACCTCCTACATGCGTTGATGGATTTTCTTGAAACTTGGACACAAGGTTCCTTGGATCATGGGCCATTTAAGGTTGTACAGGAATTTTAGGTCCATGGTTCCGTTTGGGCCCTGTGGGCCATTTTATGAAAAATGGGCAAATGCATCTCCTACATGCTTTGTTGGATTGAAACTCAGATGCAAAGTTTCTTGGGTCATGGGCCATTTTGGGTGTACACAGGAATTTTGGGTCCAGGTTCCCAATTGGGCCCTGTGGGCCATTTTATGAAAAATTCATGGGCATGGATTTTTCTTCAAACTTGGATGCACGGTTCCTTGGGTCATGGGCCATTTGGGGTGTACAGGAATTTTGGGTCTAGGGTCCCATTTTGGCTCTATGGGCCATTTTATGAAAAATTGGCAAATGTTAATCCTCCTACATGCTTTGATTGAATGAAACTTGGACACAATGTTCCTTGGGTCATGGGCCATTTGGGGATGTACAGGAATTTCCAGTCCAGGGTCCTATTTTGGCCCTATGGGTCATTTTATGAAAAATTCATGGGCCAATGGGGTTGTACAGGAATTTGGGGTCCGGGATCCTATTTGGGCTCTATGGGCCATTTTATGAAAAATTGGCAAAAAATTATCCTATCATGACAACTGCCTTTCTAGAAACTAGGACTTCCTTGTATTATGATCACTGACACCTCAATGCATCTATTGCTTTCAAACTAGCTTTTTAAATTTATTCCATTTGAGCTACTGCACCATTGGTGCTCTAGTTTATCTATTCATTGTAAATTTCAATTGTAATTTCCCTGCAATAGAATTACCACACTTGAAGATTTCATGATAGCTTGGGAGGGTTGAGTGCTTCTAACGGTTCATAAATTTAGAACAATATATTTGCTTCAAGTGCAATGTTCAGAAAAAATGAAAGTGCAATGGTAAACCATGTTGAAAAGTAATGTCAGGGAGCACCTGAATGGAAATTTAGCCATTTTGTATTACTTGTATTATAATGATTTTTCATTCCTTGCCGAAGGCAGAAGGAATCTATGCGATGGTGATGCTGTGCATGTGTGTGTATACTGTATGTGTGACGCTTTGCTTGTAAACACAATATCTCAAGAAGGATAATTCTGAGGGATCTCGTACTTGACAGGTGGATGCCCCATATTAGACAGATGATCCCTATTGTTTTTGGTGGGGGTCAAAGGTCATTTGGGGTCACGAGAGGTCAAGAGGTCAAAACTTTGTAAACACGATATCTGAAGAAGGATAACTGTGAGTGATCTCATACTTAGTTTATGGATTGCTAATATTGAGTACATGATCCTTATCATTTTTATGGAGGTCAAAGGTCATTTGGGGTTAAAGAAGGTCAAAACCTTGAAAACATGATATTTCGAGGAGGATAATTGTGAGAGATCTCATATTTGTGCTGTGGATTGTACATATTTTCTTTATATTTAGCATGTAAAAGGCCATATAGGTTAGGTGATCCCTACTCTTTTCCGTGGAGGTGAAAGGCCATTTTGGCTCACAAGATTTCAAAAGGTTAAAACCTTGTTAACATGATATTTCAAGTAGGATAACTGTGAGGGGTCTCATGCTAACTAACTAATTAACTAACCCATGCTTATAATGTGGGTGATTTATGTTTATTACAATATATCTATATGTCAAGGAATCATTAAGCCTTTTGGCTTTCTGGTTTGTATGCTATTTGTGCATCAGCTTGTTTATAAAAGTTGCCTTTTCCTTTTCTAGGCCCTTGATGTATTTACGACCACCAATTAGAGTGCCGCCTGGAACAGTCATGTCAACAAATAGTGAACAAGGTACAGAAGGAGCAACACAGATCCCCAAATAACACAGAAGTCACATCACATTCTTGCATGTACTTTTTCTGCTTGTTCTTGTGGATGTGACAATGAAGCCATGTTGGAACCCCAGAATCCTGTGTTCTATGAACTGTATTGTATGCTTTGATTTTGAACGTGAATATTAATAAAGCTATAAGTAAAATATTAAAAGTGATGCTGAATTTTTTTAGAAAAGTCTTCAATGCTTCTGGTGTAAACTCATAAAGAGGCCATAGGTGTCAACAGCAGGAAGACAGGGAACATATCCCCTAATATTTGAAAGTGGAGGAGATAGTCTCCAGTTTTTGGTTTCGATGATAAGAGAAACATGCGTTTGTGATGGCATGTGTGTATGTATGTGTGTGTATGTGACAAAACTTTCTGTACAAGCAAACACCTAGTAAGAAAGGTCTACTGTGCATGATATTTGGCAGATATGTAGACGTGGGTGTGAAGTTGTGCCCTATTGCTTTTTGTACCAATTCATGCATAGCAATGAGTGGGCAGGGCTAAATATAAAATTCATAAAATCCCTATATCTCTCCATCAGGATGGCTGATGAGCTTTGCTTTTGGTATGGAAATTTCTAATAGGTAGAGGGAATAGTTTTTCATAGTATTTCATTTTTATTAATATTCATGAGTGAGCAGGGTTAACTTTTAAAATGGCTGAAAATGTTTGCATAGAAGCAAACCCCTTGAAGGAAATGTTTGCTGTGTAGATATATTCACCTGGGTGTGAAGTTGTGCCCTATTGCTTTTGGCACCAATATCATGCTTAGTTATGAGTGGGAGTGGTGAAATGTAAAAATCTTAAAATAGCAATATCTCTCTGTTAAGATGGTTGATGTAGTTCCATATCAGTATGGGTATTCTAATAGGCAGAGGTAATAGTTTTTCTGGAACAAAATATCGCCCTCATTAATATTCATGAGTGGGTGGGGTAAATTCTGAAAAAGACTGAAAATGATTGTGCACAAGTAAATGCATAGCAGGAAAGGTTGACTCCGGTAGATATATTTGGCAGTTACGTTGGTTGGAGCAGATATCATGTATAGTTATGAGTGGGCCGGGCTTAACCCAAAATTCTTAAAATGACAATATCCTTTCATCAGGATGGCTGATTATCTCCATATTTGGTGCCAGTAATCTAGTACGCAGACATAGTAGTCTTTTGGAACAAAATACCACCTTTATAAATATTCATGAGTGGGTGGGGTTAATTTTGAAAATGGTTGAAAATGCTTGCAATGTTTACAAGCAGACTCATAGTCCAAAAGTATTACTGTACACAATACTTGGTGTGTACGTTGATCAGAGTGTGAAGGTGTGTCATAATGCTTTTCATGCAAGTATCATGCATAGTAATGAGTGGGTGGGGCTAAAAATCTCAATCTGGAGGCTGATGAGCATTATACAGTATTTGGAATGGGTAATGCAAGCTCCTTGATCGGTATGTTGATTCTGGTGTGAAATTGTGCCTTATTATAACATTTAGTGCCAGCATTATGCATAGGGATAAGTGCGCAGGGCAAACATAAAAATCTAAGAAGGCTAAATCTGTAGTTAGTTAGATGAGGTTTAACGGCCCAGTTTCCAAACAATTGGTTCAAGTCGAGCCGGCCACGGCCCTTTTTCCAGTTGTGGCTCACTGGCTTGTTTTCCCTTACTCCATTGCTTATGCGGAGCATCACGCACAACGGCAGAAGGTTCCATTTTTGAAGTCTTTGGTATGACTCGACCTGGGAATCGAACCCGGTCCTCCCGCGTGAAAGGCGGATGCTCTACCACTAGACCAAACACGCGGTTAAGGCTAAATCTGTGAATCGGGCTGATAGGTTTGCTTTGTATTGGCATGGGCAGTATGCTGATTTTGCCGCAAGTATAAAAGGTTTTCTTGAAAATGTTATTTTCGACTGTTAAATGGAAGTTCTTTGCTGTGTCTGGAATGTGTGATGTCAAACAAAGGCTGTGAGAGGGTCATTTATGGATATAGTTTTAAAATAATGGAGAAGGCCGTTCTACCCACAAAGCAGAGGACTGTTGTGGAACTTAACTAGTGTGAACTTTGAAAAGATCCTCGTGTGATGCAGAAGAATTTTTTTGGGACATAGGCTACGAAAATTGTCTCTTACATAGGCTACCAAAATTGTCTCTTTGGTAAACTTTAAGAAAACACGAGGACAACATTAGATACTGTAATTGAGTGAGATTACTATTGCTTTTTGCCACTGTCCTGGATAAGGGACGTGAGCATGTATGAATTAGAAACTGGAATTGATTAATTAAATGCCATCACATTTCATCAGTTTTATAAAAAGAACTACATTACTGATCATTTGGATCCAATACCCTTGAGCTGTATGAATGATGATTGCTTAATAAAATAGAACAGATTGTAACTGACCTTACTATTTTCAAATTAGTCGCTGTTATGTGA
Organism: Holothuria glaberrima; assembly: GCA_009936505.3. Lineage (NCBI taxonomy): Eukaryota > Metazoa > Echinodermata > Holothuroidea > Aspidochirotida > Holothuriidae > Holothuria > Holothuria glaberrima. The sequence continues at coordinate 5,109 of WURT03502425.1, read as the reverse complement.
CATACTTTATCTCAGTTGACTACCAGTACAAACCAAAAACATTCTAGTGGGATTACCTCATTTTCTTGGTCTGTTGAGCCAGATGCTCATTGAACTTAACGATTTCCTGAATAAACATTGTCTGCCTCTGTTTAGCCCTCAGAGGAGGGAGGTATCAGCCCCAGCTTTGGCTAGAATAATTCACTGGAATTTTTGTTCTAATAATGTTCATAGGTGGTACAACGTTGATTGTGAGAATTGCTCGCGAAGCGCACTGCCATTTTGCAGAAAATTTATTTGCCATGGTGAACTGGTGAAACCTGCTTGCAGACTCAGTAAGGGGTGGTGGAAGGATATTCCCGACGAGGAAACCAAGCTCCCGTTAGGGATCCAGCAACCTAAAGTCCTGCCAGAAGTGACGGCTTGCCGAAAGGATGCCGAACGCGAAAGTCTGGGCGCGCGAAGCGCGCCGAAAAATCTGGGTTTCTGTTAGCGAGAATATGAAAATATTTGGTTCTTGTTATGGAAAGTAAGAAAATGTAGAAGTCGGTGCCACCTCCTTATCCCAGACAATTCCAACTTTCTCAACTAAGTTATTCCTAGCCACTCCCAAAAACTGTCTTGCGCCCCTCCTTCTGCAGACCTAAACCTAAAACATTGCTTAAGGTCAACTCCTGATTGGGCATACAGGGCCATAATATGTAATCAGAACACCCCTGTGGATATAGTGTAATGTGAGCTCAGAATCTGCACCTTTTGACTTAAATGTCAATCAAAGAGCATTCAACTATTGAGAATTTTGCTTTCTCCCAACCAAAAATGTACTTAGGGTGTCTGTACTTGGAGTGTATGTCTGTCTTTAAGAGCAAAACCAAGACGCCGGGCGACTGGTCCCGGGGGATAGACCCCTTCCATCGCCGCCATGGACTCAACACTGAGACACTTCACGTTTCTCACAAAAATATGATGTTGCATCTGAATAAGAATCTTCCAAATGGTAGCAAAAAGAGAACAGAACTTCATATCGATTCAATTTCGAAGAGCCAATAGCCTAATTGTGGAACCTTTACCTTTATTAAGTCAACATATCTGAAACGTGTGTTTAAACTGTTAAAGCAAAATGCAACTGAAGATGGAAGCGCAAGCGCCAAATTTTTTGTAAGTGTAAAAAAGGAATGTTACAGAAATCAAAATACGTTCATTATTTAACTCCTTTTGGGAATTATTTTGGGCCAAAAATCGCCTGGAGTCATACTAGAGCCAACGTTTACAGGTAGTAAAATTTTATTTTCTATCAGTTTTCCGTATTGGGTGAGGGCAGTGGTTCGCACGGGGAGGGGGAAACGGCCCCGTGCCCCGTCCTGCATGCCTACGGGCCTGCTTTTAATAAGTTTTACCTTTGTAAATGGTGCTATTGATTCTCTTGATAATCAGGAGTAACTGTATAATTACTCCATTATCCTGTCTTCTATGCAAACACCCGTATTGGCTGGCTGGTAAGATATCTCCACCCACTCCCCCTCCCCTGCACACACAGGCACATCTCTACTTGAATGAATTGTTTCTGTTAGGCCTATCAAACACTTCAGATGGTGATATCTCTCTATCAGAATTGTTACCGGCATCGCAACCGTTTGTGAGTTTTCTCTTGTATTAGTCTTCTAATGCCATACGTCAAGGTGCCCGGCGTATGTGAAGATTAATGTTAAATACGAGAACTATATCAGGGTGTCTGATCAAACATGATTTGGCTGAAAGTTCCGAAACTTATGAAGGCATACCTAGTCAGTGTTCAATTGAATACAATATAGAACGAGTGCATAGGAGAACTCGGAGGGGAGGAAGTCGTGTTGCTGTAAGAGTTTTTGACCGGCGGAGTTGCGAAAATGTTTTAAACCAGGGGTAGGGAACCTCCGGCCGCGGGACTATTTGGTCCTGCCCTCGAGGTAATTCATGAACGTAATTTCAGTAAAGGCCACCGCATACTGCCCCGACCCGACTGCGACGCGACAAAACTCATTTACGACTATTCGTCGCAAGTGAGTCTTAACGAGTTTTAAAACAGTCGCGTCGTGTCTGAGTCGGGTCGCATGCTAACCGCACAAAACTGATACATAAACAGAATAAAATGGTGGGAAAATCTCGTAGAACTAGACTACTGTTGCTTCTTTTGCTGCTAGACTGCTTGATGAGGAGTTCGAGGATGAATCAATAACGAAAAAGTTCGCAAGGTAGGGGATCAGAAAACGTGGGACACAGCAGGGCCGTAGCGAGCGGGGGTGTGGCCCAATATTTGGTCGCCGTCGGCAATTTTCAGTCTGTCGCTATAAAGGGGAGAGGGTAAGGAAAAGAAAGAAGAGGAGAGGAGGAAAAGAGAGAAAAATGGAAAGGAAAGGGGGAAGGAAGGGAATGAAAGGGAAGACGGAGAATGGAAAGAAAATAGAGAAACAGAGAACGAGAGCGCGCGGCCAGTCTGTTATCGGGTATTTCGATTTTCGGCTCTTCATCTAATTCATAGGCGTAGGAAAGGGGGGGGGCAGAGGGAGCGACCGCCCCCACTCTCGATGGTGGGGAAGAAAGCCTTGTTTCTCCCCCCACTTTGGATGACACGCTGCCAAAATATGGCATTGAATAGCATGAAATTACTTCAAAGTTTGCCAAACATTGTACCATTTTGCATGTAGGGCACTTGAAATGGTAAAAAAATTCCAAAGGGACGAAATTACTTCAAAGTTTGTCAAAATTTGCACCATTTTGCATCTAGGGCGTTGTTAATAGTCAAAAATTTTCCAAAGGGGAGGGGGACACCCACTCCCCTCAGACCCCTCCCCGAAGGACATTGGTCACTAACATTCACTTCCGCCCCCACTTTCAGACAGCTTCCTACGCTTGTGTAATTGGCCCATTCAAGTTGAAAGGCAAATTGATCATACATGTGACGGTGTAATTGACGAGTGACCGAGTCCGTCGGCAACTCGGGAAAAGGAAGGAAATTGAAGGCTTCCGTATAAGCGCGCTGTTTCGGGTGATATGACATTCGTGAAAAACCACTTTCTGGACATTATTACTCACTTCTATAATCACCATGGGATCAGCAGCACCCGATTACCCATGGGGAGGGTATTTTGAGCCCTTTTTTGATTCCTTGCCGAAGGCAGGCAAGGAATCTATGCGATGGTGTTGTCGTGTGTGTTTGTGTATGTATGTGTGTGTGCATGTGACGCCTAGCTTGTAAACATGATATCTCAAGATAGCAATGACCGACACTTTTCATATTTGGTATATGGATTTGTCATATTGAGAGGAAGAACTGTATTGTTTTTGGTGGATGTCAAAGGTTATCTGAGGTCACCAGAGGTAAAAATGGAAAACCTTGTAAACGCGATATCTCAAGGTAGCAATGACTGGCACTTTTCATATTTGGTATATAGATTTGTCATGTTGAGAGGAAGAACCCTATTGTTTTTGGTTGAGGTCAAAGGTCATTTGAGGTCACTGGAGATAAAACTGCAAAAACCTCGTAAATGGCTTGTAAACACGATACCTCAAGATAGCAATGACCGATACTTTTGATATTTGGTTTATAGATTTGTCATGTTGAGAAGAAGAACCCTATTGTTTTTGGTGGAGGTCAAAGGTCATTTGAGATCATCAGAGGTAAAAAACCGAAAACCTTGTAAAAGCACCTATAAAGACTTTTGGCTGCTTTGTCTAACAATTCAGTTGTTGTAACAAAAACATAAGCATTGACCAACATTGATTTATTGTAACTGAATTTTTTTGAAAATTTATTACAATTTGCAGTAGCGATATAGCAATGACCGACACTTGCCGTATTTGATATATAGATTTGTCATGTTGAGAGGAAGAACCTTACTGTATTTGGTGTAGGTCAAAGGTCATATGAGGTCACTGGAAGTTAAACTGCGAAAACCCCCATGGTAATAATGGATGTGTCCAAGTCAAAAGGGGCGGTCCTAAAAACTTGTTGACAGGTAACTAAAAGAAGCACCTATAAAGACTTTTGGCTGCTTTGTCTAGCAATTGTAACAAAAACATAAGCATTGACCAACATTGATTTGTTGTAACTGAATTTTTTTGAAAATTTATTAAAATTTGCAGTAACTACAGGAAAAGTACATGTTCACTAAAACTCGTTTTGAAAAAAAAGAAATACATATACAAATGGCCCGCAACATTTTGTAAAACGGCAAATTTAAGCCTCAATGAGGAACCGTGTTTGGGATTCAAGGATGTTACGTCCCCCGGCGTGTCTAAGAAATTTTGCATAGTCATGATGTTAAGCACGTTTAATTTCTTTCTGCTGAATGCTGACAGTAGGTAGACTTTAGTAGAGCTACAGGTTCACAGTCCTAGATCTATTGCTGTGTGGATTGATAGGGTTAGGGAGATACTTCCTTTCGGTTTTGCTGGAGGTCATTTGGGGTCACAAGAGGTCAAAAACTTTTAAACATGATATTGTAAGGATAATAAAAGATTTCATACTTGGCCTGTGGATTATTCATATTTAGCATGTAGATTGCCATATAGGATAGCTGATCCTATTAAGTGGAGGTGAAAGGTCATTTTAGGTCACAAGATTTGAAAAGGTTTTGACCTTATTAATATGATATCTCAAGTAGGATAACTGTGAGGGATCTCATGCTTGTCACCTCAAGATTTTGTCTCAAGATGCAGGGTCTAGTGTGGACACATCCTAAAATAATGTAGTCAAGAAGTATAAATTTGAGGGATGAACCTTGGTATAACAAAGCTTACCCCCTCCCCTAGGCAAGGAATCACTAAGCCTTTGGGCTTTCTGGTATAAACCCTAACCTTGACTTGAAACCATAGACGTAGGAAGCGGGGGCTGTGGGGGACGGATACGATACAGAACGCATCCTGGCGTTCAAGGCATATTTTGAACACTAGTGTTAAGATTCTAAACACTTTTTCTCCATTTTAAAAAACCGGACACCTAATTGAACACTTACCGTATTTGAACGCTTGATACCTCTAGTGTTCCAATGCTGAACGCATAGTGTTCCAATGGTGAACGCATAGTGTTCCAATGCTGAACGCATAGTGTTCCAATGCTGAACGCATAGTGTTCCAATGCTGAACGCATAG
>WURT03502314.1:0-21699 GCA_009936505.3 Holothuria glaberrima | reverse complement strand
CCACTAAGTTTCTTTTTACGAAAAGGACATTTCCATGAAGGTAGAAATATTAAACACTACTGAAATAGTGAAAACCCATCATTTGACCTTAGTTAAAAGGTCATTGCGCCTGTGTTGTAGGTAATTCTGAACTACCTTATTTACGAAAGACGGTCATGTAAAAAATGAGCACGCGTGTGACACGAAAACTAAAAACCTTAGGAATAGACACGGCCAATCCTGCAATAAAACAGTTAGAAAGGTTCAAGTTTAACATTCAATCATTAGGGGCGAGGGTCCCAAGCTTCATTGTTAAGCGGTCATCTGCAATTAGACGATCGCGGTCTTAGCCTCGGCATGACATGGCTGCAGTGACCATCACGTCCTGTATCGAGCAAACTGACGGGGGGGGGGGGTGAAATCATTAGCTGCTTGGGAGCCAAGAAAGTTATGCTTGATGGACCTTAAAAGTTCAGTCACTCGATCAGCCAGACGACGTTTCGTCCACATACGAAATGGTTCAACGCTTACAAATTAAAATGTATACTACATTACTGGATGTGCAAGTAAAATGTTGGTTAGTGTTGAAGCAGTCGTTGTTAGGACCCACAACAGATAGTTGCATCTTGCTTGAATACAACGATATGTCCCCGGGGCGTCGGGTATTAATGGTTGGGAATGAGAGGCACCGATTAAGTGACGAGGAATGTTTTTCTCATTTCTGAATGCCGTAATAGGTGGTTCTGGTTCAGGAAAATACGGGTAGGAGGATTTTGTTGAAGGATTTCTACGTTTCTATAAATGGACTGAACAATGGGACGTGCGGAAGGATGATAGGATACAACCAAAGGTATGTTTACGTTTGTCGTTTTGGGGATTATGATGGTAGCTCTCTATTCCTTGAACACCACCTAAGGCTCTCATGAGTACATGTCGTGGGTATTGACATTTTCAAATTGAAGGAAATCATCTCTTGAGAGGCCTTAGCAAAATCTGTGTCATCAGAGCAAATCCGTCTTGCTTTTTATATAGTTGTGAATAAGGGATGGAATTGGTACAAGACCTAGGGTGGTTAGATGAATAGAGCAGGTAACTGTGGGAGTCAGGTCACGTATCTTATCACCCTTTCAAAGGAGCTTCTAACAAATGTAACCTTTGCAAATCATTGGGAAAAGTTCTTCATCATTTGTAAGCCACAGATGGCTAGCCTTAACACAAAGAAAAGAAAAAAAAAAAAAAAAACGAACTCTTAACAACCTGTAGGCACTCTAACAAATTTACACTCCGTAATGTTAAACCGCCTTAGCTTGCTACTACAAAGGGCTAAATCTCTTTAAGGGAACCAGCTTAGGGTGACTGCACTTTAAAGGGCAATTCTCGTCATCCCAGAAGGTTTCAATTCTCCCAACTAAGCAACTTGTAGTTCCTCCCATATTTGTATAAAGCTCCTCCTTGTCGAGAAACAAACCTATTTTATTACTTTAGGCCATGTCTTAATGAGCATACACGGCTATAATGTGTAATCCAAGACTCTCTCAGCACTGTGTGGAATGTGAGCTACTCTGCATCTTTTGAATTTTCAAACTTTCATGTCAATCAAAGAGCAGTAACCAACTGAGAATTTTGATACCCCAACACTAAAAATATATACTTTGGGGTGACGACTGATTGTCTTTAAACATTTAAATCCTCTTTTTCTGAAAATACTTTTGTATTAAACTCTAATTATATTCCCCCCCCCCCCATCTGACATATTGTTGTATAGTCTGGTCAGGCACCAGTCATCAGTATTTGAATAAGTTAATAGTCCTTCAAAAAAGAGCCATCAGACCAATCCTTTGTTCAAGTCTCTTAATCTGCTTAAATTATCTGACTTCATAAACATGAATACGGCTAAGTTTGTCTATCGCTCTCAATGCAATCAACTGCCACCTTCTTTGAACGAACTTTTCATCACCAATTCTGTCATACATGACAACTGTACCAGGCAATCGGGTTACATTCATATCCCCAACTATCGCACAAGCTTTCTTATGAAGGGATTACACTACCTTGCAGCTACCTTGTGGAATTCACTTTCAGATATTTTAAAACAGAAACCGTCTATTTTCAGCTTTAAGAGGAACTTAAGCAAATATTTCATAGGAATGTATTTATTGGCTTTTCTTTTTATTATGAACCCTCTATGATTACGGTTTGCTCCTAAGTAGGGTTTTGAAGCATGACTTAGGTTATATTTGGCGGGATGGGTGGTTTGTCTTTAAGCTTTTGTTTCACAGTGCTTTCAGCACTTAAATTTGCTTTGTTTTGTACCGCCATCTTATTAGGTAGTTTACTCTTTTTTTGTACTTGACTCTAATTTTTAAGGGAGTATTCTGCCTTTGATGTTAAGTCCTACAGGATTTTGTAGTTCACTTCCTTCCGCTACTACTACAATGTATTACCTCTGTACCTGTACAACTGTAAATTTGCCATATTGTATAGTGGAAAAACAAACAAATGAAATGAAAAAAAAATGAAATGCTGTGGTACGTGTTCTGTGCTTTTTACATCTTCTTATTCACTTGCCATGTACGCTCTGAAGAGTACAGATAGTTTTGTCTGCACGAAACAAATTTGTAAGCATAAGCATGACAGGTCAAAGTAATTGAATTTTGTTTTGATATGTATATATATATATATATATAAGTATGAGTACAACAGCAAATGTTATATAATTGGATTTTGAAAGCTTGCTCACATGAATGGTGCACTATCATTAATAAGAGGAGTAACATTTTACCTTGAAGGTCGTAATGTGCTGGTTTTGCACAAATAAACTGGCTTGTGAGAGGATCGGCACAAGGGATGTCAAGCCAGTTTTTGGTGCTGTCATACTGCTTTAACTCGATCATAGAGCACGCCTCCGTAAAACCACCGTTAGGCTCTCTTTGATCAGTGATGCTGCAAAAGCAAGACCAGATTTTAATAAACGTTTACTTCGTCTTCATCTTCTATCACAAACAAAAATAGTAAAATATATATTATAAAAAATATCTAGTAAAAATATGTAGGTAAACCAATTTGAACGTGACAGATATACATAAAACGTTTTTTGATGTAATCTATTGCGTGTATAAACGTGTTTGATTTCATTATATAAAGGAGGCCACGGGTAAGACACTGACGAATCAAAGGACTCTTTAAAGGAGCAAACTATTCAATTTCTATGTGCTTATTCTTATTGCTCACTGATCTCTACATAGTTGGATAGGTCATTGCAGTGATATGTTTAAGTAATTTTTCTTCTCTGATGGGCTATGCAAGATCAAAAATGTCTGAAAGTACATTTATATTTAAGATGCGTTTGAAATGTAACTATTTCCAATCTATGAACTTGAAATTCCAGTCATAATATGAGAGATTATTTAGTCCTTTGGTAGTCTGCAGGAAATTTTTGACCAAAAGAAAGAACCGTTGATAGAGCAGCCTAAATGCAAAACTATACGTGGCACATTGTAATGCACTAAGCATAGGCGTCGATTTAGGGGGGAGACGTGCCGACTTAGGGGGGGGACATGTCCCCTATACTTTTTGAGAGAAGGGAACGTTTACACATTAGTCGCCCCACTTTTTGAGACCTGAAACTAAAAAGTGAGGCTACTAAAAAAAAAAAAAAAAAAAAAACTACACGTAGGCGAGTAGTTTTGAAGACATAGATATGCCCAGAAAGTATTCCACATGGCTCTTTATCAGGTCCTTGGGCAGTAAGTTCCGTAAAAATTCTTTCTATAACTTCACAAACTTTTCTCGCGCTACGCGCACTGTCATCTTCGGTTCTATCTAGCTGTAACGTATTGCATGACATACTGGATTTATTCAACGTTAAAGGTTCCTCACAACCTCACCATCGTGGCACATGTTGTAAGAAAAAATAAAAAGAAAGATGTTTCAGTTTCGTCTGGGAGCCTTAATGAGTGAGATGAAAGAATGTACTCCCCGACGAAGACCATGCAGCCGTCCAATCAAATTTCTTGGTGTGCTCTTAAATAAGGGCAGATTTTTCAATAAAAACACAACTTTTTCGACTTTTCTGAATGAAAATAAAACTATAAAATCTTTTTTATTATTGCCCTAATTTTTTTTTTTATATTTTGAGTTCGTTTTTCATTTCGGCAACCCATTGCATCTTTCGGGGCTGAGAGTAGCTGGCCCTCAGTCAGGGTGCTTGGTCCCCATGTCGGCAAATCCAAGCATCACCCCTTTATGCAGTTTTTCCTTTGGATAATGAAGTAGACCCCCAGTTTCCATAGTAATCCCAAATATGGAAACATTTGGCACCACTTTGCATCTGGGCCTCTCTTCTTAGACTCCTCATCAGGATAGGAGAGAAATTTTAGGCCAGATGTCCCCCTCTTCCAAAATCAAAACGACGCCCCTGGCAGAAAACACTGCTTGAATATTTCAACTTTTGATATTGACTGAGAGTGGGTGAGTAGGCTGAATGTCTGAAAGTGTCCTCTTCTGATTGTTGTTCTGTATTCTGTGTCATCTGACGTGTGTCCTGCTGAACTACATCTGTTGCTTTTGTTACTATCGTTTATATACCTCAACAACACGTGGACACCTTAATATTACAGACCGCGGAAAGTGTTAAAGTCTTACTTAATCTTAACCACATTTCAAGCAAATAGTAATAAAAAACAAACAAAAAAAAACAAAACAAAAACAAAAACGATAAGCCGCACTCGCAGTTAGAGGTTATCATTATTTTACTGAGGTAAACCACAGTAGGGAAGAATGTTTTCTATAAAGTTATGCTGATTTTGAATGTAAGACTAGCTAAGTTGAACAGTAATGTCATTATTTAAGTGACTTTTTTCTAGTCGTGAAAGCAACGAGCTTGTGACTACTGCATGGGGACAAGGGTTCGAGAGAATTTTGAAACACTTACTATGGGTTTCCTGGAAAATACCAATCCGAGTAACTGAAGGGCAATCCATCGGTCCAAACATACCTCCGCGTCTTCAAATCAACCGTAAGCCCTATTTGAAAGAAGAAAGTTTCACTTTAAAGTTTGTGAAAATGTATAGACCACGTATTCATGACACCACACTACCATAGTAATCTAAGTCCACCCTTCCTGAAATAAGCCAGTTACTACTTTTTGTAGTTTCAACGTTTTAATATGATTTGATTTAATTATTAAAGTATCCAGTCGCAATATACCTTAGCTCAGGCTTACTGAAGGCTTTATGTCCTCTTAGTTGTAACATTTAATACATTCAATTGGTCGGAGAAAAATGTTTTTCTTGAAGTAAACTGTTTTCGAGATGTGTATCGTTGCAAGCGTGGAAGTAGATCCTTGGAGGGGTGGACGGGGAGATGCCCCCCTCAATATTTGAGAAATCGCCCATTGAGTTTGATTCTTTTACACAGTAAATTGTTTGAAAATGGGGTCATGTTCCAGACCCCAATATTGAGAACAAATGGCCGCCTTTGGTTGTAAGTCTGTCTACATTGCATTTTATTCACATAGACCAAAGCGACGAATCATACATGTTAAGTACAAACTAGATATATACATGGCTATACATAACGGGGACAGTAAAGGCCTCTTTACCCCTCCCCCTCCCCTCCACAGAAATTTTCAAACTTAAATTTTATCACACCAATCTTTAAAATATTTGGTTTCTAAAAATGCAGAGACATTTATGAGATGCAACTTGTATGGCAGAGAATGTGTCATTTCGAGCTTTTTCGAGTTCATTTTTCCTTGATGTACGAAACGATAACTGATGGTGGTACTCTGCTAAACCTGTTGCCTCCCGCCGGAAAATATCGGCGTGCGGCGATGGAAATATATTCTCACCAATGTAAAACTTGTCCGATTGAAAACCTCCTTTAACAAGAAGTTCGTGCACAAAATTCATCTCGGCTTGATTTCGAATGGATACTAAATCCGAGTAGTTTTCAACGAGTTCAAGACAGTGAATATGCGCTTCGTTCCATCGAAGAGTTTCGTTATTCTTGACAACCAGGAAACATCGTCCACCAAAGAGATTCCATCCAGCAGGACAGGAAAAGTCTATAAATTTATGATTATAATATTGTGAATAAACAGGTGAAACATTGGAAAGGATCTTCTTTACCTTAAAAAGTACATATCAGTGGATTATATGGATAAATGAAATATATTAGCCTATAAATCTCATCTCCTCCTACCAAATACACATCTTTCTTTTTTCCGCTTCCCCTGTTCAGTTAATACCTTCTGGCGTCACCACCATTCAACGAAAAGATCGTTTCGTTAAAATTATTACTCCAATATTAACGAACCACGAAATCGGATGACTACACCGTTTTGATCATTTATAGCTTAATGCAGATGGTAAATTTATTAAACTCACTAGTTTCCAGATGACTACAGAAATATCATATGATGACCGAGGGACTTTATCTTACCATCTTAATTCAGTGTGAGTGAAGACGACATTTATTCAGACTTCTAGGCTTAGATAACTTTAGTTCTTACAACGCATTACCAAACTGAACAACCACCTGCCCATTAACATTAATCTTCTAAGACAACTTGAAGCCCCAAATAAGTCGATTCATTAAACGATCACCCATTATAAACAGTTGTCGTGTAGACTGAATCTCGTTTCAGCTCTTGGATGTGACGTTGTCGGCGCCCAAGCCATTTTTACTTACATATTGCTCATACTTAACTTTTCGCTTTTTCATTTTCTGAGATACTACCACACTATTAAAAGACATATTTTTAGTCAGGACCATTTTCATCCATTCCTTCTCAATAATTTACCACAGACTACTTGATAATCCTGCACGGCCTAGGAATTAGTAAGAAAGAGTATATTTTCGTTTTCACACCGATTCTTTGGGCGTGACATCACACTTAACAGTTACGATATTCCCGCTATAATGTGCGTGATGTTCAGCTACAACTTTGGCAATTCTTGAGATAAATTTGCGATGAGATTACTCACCTTTGTCCCTTTCCGTTATTTTGCCGTATTTTGGAGTTTCGAAATAACGTTCTTCGTAGGCAGCTAAGAAATTCCCGTACCTGTAGATTTTACCCGAGTAAAAAGTCACTTGAAACTGATTTCGGCGGGACGACTTTGGGTAAGATGTCTTGGCGCTGTTACCACAAATCCGAGATCGTCTATCAAAGTCCTTCGTTTCAATGTATACCTCTTGGCATCTGTAATCGCCAGCAGAATCGAACTTAAACACGTGAACCCAAACATAAGTACCAGGAGAAGTGGTTATTGTCCACTTACACACCAGGTTAGGGTACTTCTGTGGATAGTTTAGACTACCAAAGTAAGCTCTGGGTTGATTGCAGCTTATTTCAGGACAGGTTTCATGGACTTCTCGTGGAAGCACTCCACAACCTGATGCTTCGAAAGGACCTGTAAAATAAAAGACACAGTAGAGATGCTTCAACCCTCTTAACATTACTCTTTTCGATACTCACATAGCAGTATGCAGCACGGGGTCAGCAGCGGCAGTCCCCCGAGAAATTTTCAAACAAACAGTTAATCACATCGATCTGTGTGAATTCCTAACATAAAAAATTAAAGATTGTTTGCTGATGCAACTTTTAAGGCTCGGAAAGTGTCATAGTATTGGACAGGCACATAGAGGACTCCCCTCCTTGAAGGTATTTTCGGCGCCCTTCTTGCACACTCTCGCGCGTAATTTTTTTCCAGATCTCAGGGAAACCCTCAAAATAATCCATCGTCCCCCAATTTCCTCAAGCCCTCAGCATCGTCAGTCTCTGCCCGCTGCGAGATTCCATTCAAAGTGACTTGTAACTGATACGGTCGCAGGCACCCGACTCCAAAACTATTGGAATAGCTCAGGCTTAATACAAAAGTTTGGTTACAAAATATTCCAATGGCGACCATGTTCCACGACAGAGGACATCAGTGACTTGATTGGAGCTACTCTGTTGTAGCTACATGATGACATGAAGTATTGAAACAAGGAAGAAATCCAAGGAAGAAATCAGGTAGGCAAATTGCACTTAGAAGTTTTCTTTCATGTTGTTATTGATTTGAAATGTCAAAGACAAATGTCAATGACAAAAAGTACGGAGACTATTGTCATCTATTTGCTCGAAACACCAAAGATATAAAAAAGAACGCTTTATAATTACTTTGAATGAAGAACTTAAAGGTCCTACATATAAAAAAATTAGCGTCATTCTCAGAGTATCGTGATTGATCCCACATTTGAATGCATCTGTGTACTGTACGTGAATCTTCAGGTTGACACCGTGATTTAGCTAGTGTATGATGACTGAGAGGGTGTAGCGACTGAAGTTGAAAGTCGATGAAATTTGAAGCCCAAATTGTCAGACTATTCTATTTTCCTTAACCTGGTAACTATATTGTCAGTTTGACCAGGATTTAGTCAAAAACCCCACATTTAACGACTCTAACTTCTTCCTTCACATTTTTGGTACATTTTAGTCAATCCTTTTTTATGAAGACTTGCTTGTCACCCTCATGCTAGAAATAGGAAACTGATTATACCTCATTCAAATACGTTGTGGATTAGCTACAAAAATTGTGTTAATGCAGGCCAGTAAAATAAGTATGGAAATATGATCCGAATACAGACAAAAGAGCAGGCAGGCATCCTAACTAGCTGTCAGTAGAATGCAATTACAAATTTTTGGAAATAATGTATTCTAGTAGGTTTTTGGCAGTGGCGTCACAAGGGTTGTTTGGAGGGGGTCAACGGTCAAGAGACTAGACGTGCTCCCCCAGAGCCCAGACTACCTGTCTGTTCGATCCAGTGGCGTCGCGTAGGAGTTGGTGATTGGGTGCACCACAGATGACTTCGCAATACGACCTCAGTCGGTCCCCCAAGTCCGCAAAAATTGTGCCTTTTCTATCCGCTCCTACGATTTTTTAGTCATTCTGGGGAGGGGTTTAGGGGGTTGTCCGCCCGTTTTGAGAATTTTTTGTTAAGTTAAGGTGGCTTAGATTCAAAACGGTGCTGTTGTTGGGAAACTTTTGGAACTGATTGTATGAAGTATGGAAAATATCCTTTATCAGTGAATTCTATTTTTTGTTAGGTGAAATAGGAGAGTATGTTGTCTAAGAGAAGGGTCAGGAAACTGCAAAAGAAAGAGGCAATTTTTCCCAACAGCCAGTAAGATTTCCCGACGGACGACACATTGAAAATCTCGGGGGGTGTAGCACCCCCAAACACCCCGACAGTTCCTCCCCTTAGGTTAATATCTGCAGAGGTATAGTATGGGAAGTTCCATTTGGATCTTGGGCAATCTGCATCGAATTGGAAGATGTGTCCCTCCATATCCTGGTGTTTTCAAGCCATCGTTACCACGCTGTTCAGAAATACGACGTCGGCTATGATGACGGAGTCCTCTCTATTGGCCTATCCACCTTGCTGAGAGTATTTCCAAAAGTGGACAGTTTGGTAGCGGAACATTACTAGACAAGGTGACTAAACCACACCCTTTCGTACTTTTTTACAAATCGCAAAACCCATCCTAACACTAACTGGGTGGTGTCAAACCCATGTGCAAGATAAAAACTATATAGCTAAGGGGACTCCACAAAGAAGGATACTAATCCGCATATGACCATAAAACGTTTGTACTGTATCCCTCCCCTGTCACAGAATTCTCTGGCAATTCTGAACGGCAAGAACCCATTTTACGATACAACTGAGGTAAAGAGAAGAAGGAATATGCCCAAGATGACGCCATCAGGAAACGTCGTTCCGGTGCTAACAGATTTGCCAGGCAGTAATTGCTGGCAGTTTAGAACATATGCATGTGTGGATATGAGGTAAGAAAGAGCGAAGAAACCAAATATTTCACCAGACACTTAGTGTAGTGAAACATTTCTGGGCACTAGAATCATATTTAGAACTTACGAGGTAGAACGACTTTGATGGAAATTGAAAATGATGGCTCTTTTGTAATAGCTGTCATTTAGTTGTGAATATTTATGAGTTTCGGACAACATAAATATGATTAAATCCGAATCCTCGTACCTTTAAACATATGATTGAACACTTGAGTCGTATTAAAAACATTGCAGTTGAACAGTGATAATAGAAATTGAACATGGAGTCCATTTTGAAAGGAAGCCAACTTGATTTGAATATGTACGAGCTTCAAGATCCAAAAATATTGACTTTAACAGACTCCTTATGCCTAATTAAACATATGTTTGGACACTAAGTCATTTATCAAATTTATTTGGTTGCAAGTCATGATAAAACTAGAAGATGGGCGCCACGTTGAATTTTTTAGAAAAGCTCCAAGGGAATTTATTAAATATTTCAGTATGATGTTTTAATCATATTCCTGGACCTATTCTGAAAATTTCAGCTTGTTATGTGCTTTTTCCAGATCACACCTAGTGGTCTTGGACCATCGAGCACATCCAGCAAGATGACCAGCTGAGCATTAACCGTAAATTTATATTTAAACAATTGAGGGACAAAGTGAACCATGTCGCAGCCATGAAAAGTTACTATAAATTGAACATAAGGTTCTCGGAGGAATTCAATATTTTCAAATCAAGTAACTGTGACAAATGATCGGTTAGTATATGGAGTAAGTACATAAAGATATCCGTTATATAATCCGTTTAAAAAAGATTGTATACAAAGAATACTTTTTCGTAACTTTACATACGTTACATGCTCTCGACGTCACCAATGTGTGATACTCACAGGTACTCATTTCGGTATTCAAGGACTTTTTAATTGAAAGTTGCTCTTGCAAGGTCAGGCGAAATGAGAACAGCGCCGACTTAGCTACTCTATGTTTGAGGCTGACGTAAAAAACACTTTTTCTACATCGAAAGCCCTGCCTTGCAAAGCACAGAGTTTGACGTCCACAGTGTGTCAAGCTGATTTAGGTAACATGGGGC
Organism: Holothuria glaberrima; assembly: GCA_009936505.3. Classification (NCBI taxonomy): domain Eukaryota; kingdom Metazoa; phylum Echinodermata; class Holothuroidea; order Aspidochirotida; family Holothuriidae; genus Holothuria; species Holothuria glaberrima. The sequence continues at coordinate 10,792 of WURT03502314.1, read as the reverse complement.
CCGGTTAAGTCTGAACTAGAGATAACTCATGCTACGATTGGTAAGACAACCCATCCCTGGCAGCACCCTATCTCTACCCTTGCCCAAACCTGGAGTAAATAGCTAATCTACGTAAAACACTGGTATGTCAGCGCAATTTGTCTATTGTAAGCAATTTATAGTGCTTCTGATATTTGCACTGCTTGCAAATGTTTTCATTCCTTTCAACATCACAAATTCATTCTTCGGTTATAATACAAATATTTGAAAGTACCTGCAGATTGACTGTAAGTAGCAACAAAGCCAGCCGACTGGTGGATGATACCTGTGTCATAAGAAACGATAACCTTATTGGTGTCTGAGAACAGCCATATTGGTGACGTTACAGATACGTATTGAGTCTTGTCGATCTGTGATTGGTTGATTGCTCGAAGGTACACATTGACTGAATGTTCAGGCTCGATCCACATCTTCAAAAAAATTAGTTTTACAAACTTTTCGGGTGATAAAACTATGGTCCATTGACAGTCATATGCAGGGGGTAGTATGTAAGTTTGGTCTGTGAAGGTGCGTATGAAGCCCCTTGGTTCGTTAATTATTTTATCCCGTGATGGGCAAATGGTCTCACAAGTCACAGAGTTGCAATCTATTTAAAAAGAGAAAAAAAAGGTTAAGACAGCTTTAACATATGCCAAGTTAAATTTTCCGTCCATTGCCAACAAGTAACTATGGAGGATGGGAACAAGTTTTACCAGATTAGATAGTACGCCATATAGGTCATGCGATTAGCATGAATCGTTGATACATACCTTAGTTAAGATGTGATATTACAAAATTTACACCAAAAAAGAAACAAGAAGTTACAGACGTCGTTTGATGGTAGCAAGGTTAACAGCACATTATGTATTAAATTTGTCTCGTAGATTCCAAACAAGTTTTTGATAGCGAGGGAATTGATTATTCATACATGCATATTAATATTTTTTGTAAACAAATACTCCTCCGTAAGTGTTCTTATTCGCTCCGACATTCATTTATTTAATGTGGGAACGAAGAGAAAGTCTGGAGGACAGCAAATCAAATCTCCCTTTTCCTATTTATTTACTGATGAAAAACTAATGCTATGGCAGTCTACATAAAATGCCAAGTTTCAAAGCCATGCCAGTTGTTTTAATTAATGCCTGTTTAAATCCATTTGTACACATAACTGTTGACATAATGTAGCCAATTTACCTCTAATGACCCAAACATAGACTCATCATCGTAAACACCCCTGGCTTATTTTACCCTTTTCCTTTGAATAATGGCTAGTAGATAATGGTTAAAACCTGTAGTCCATGTGATAGGGTTTTTATTGATTGGTTGTTAGGATTCGAATTGTTATACAAGAACACGTTTTCATGGTCCGACAGGGTCCCTTCTCGGTTCGGAATTGATTGGATCGACAGTACAAGGGATTTAATGACCGAAAACTAGGAAATTATTATATAATTTGAGCTTCTTTGATGATGAATTTCCATTTATCTTGAACCCTTAACGCATAAGGTCACTCACACTCGCTAACTCGCTCGTCCGCCCGCCTACTCACTCACTCTCTCCCTCACGCACGAACTCACACACTCACACACTCATTCACTCACCCTCTCACTCACTCACACATTCATAGTACTAATTTAGCATTGTAAAGTGATGCATCTTAAATCCCTGTACATACCAGCACATAAGGATATAGTAAACTTCAGTTTATTAGATGTGCTAACCTTCATATTTAATGAGCATAAATTTGTGTGCATGATGATGCCATCGCATGGTCTAGCCACTAAAAATAAATGTCACTGAGCAATGGTCTATTCGAAAAATTTATGCTAGTTAAATGTATCAGTCTTATTTTAAAACTTGTAGTATGGTAGTCTCAATTTTCTAGAATATAAAATTAAGTAGGTATTTGTTCAACAAGCTTATGATAAAACAAAGTGCCGTTTCCATAGACTGTCTTTTCATAAAACCCTCCTCAAAACCCCGAATCACCTGAAAACACATTTCATCGGGTCTACTTTGCTTGTGTATAGAACCATAAGTCCTATAAATGACTAAATTAGTAATTTTAGTAAGGAAACGATAATCTTTGAACATTTACCCACAGCTTCATATAGCAACCGCACTGACAGATGTGTAAGGGAATCCATCATGATAAGTTGTCCAATCTTCAATGTTAAATTTACGTCGTTAGTTTTCGTCATGACTTCAAAATTCGACAATAGTCCACAAAGGCTGCGATGCTGATAATCTTTTCCATTCAGGAGATGTTCCGTTATTATAAGTTCGTCTAGACAGTTGTTCGAATCTATTTCCCGTAGATTCATGAAAACTATCCTGAAACTAATGTCAAATATTTTTTAACAAAAACATATCTAGCAAATTATTTTTATTATATTACATATACATTATTTTCTTTGTCGTTTGTTGGCTAGATAACCTGAGGCTACAAATTATGTTTGGAGCCAGGGTGTGATGCTGGGTTCCCTTCGCAGCCAAATTCAGTTCAAATTAATATTTCATATGAACAAAGATACAAAGTAAAAAAAATGACATAGACAAGTATTTGCATCGTTTGAAAGGTGTTTTGATATTATGGTGCGAGAGAGGATGGAATCCTTCTGGTACTGCTGGTATAGGGGAGTCAGTCATTTATTTTGACGTAAATTCTAGTACCTCATTTAAGTACACCTGGCGGTTCCAGACTAGCGTGAAGTGTCAAGTTACCGAATGCTGCAATACTGCAGGGGGAGAATGTGCATAAAATAAGCCAAGACTAATCTTATGTGAGGCAACTTAATTTCTCTTGGTTTAGAAATTTATTTGGAGAGCTGTCACATATACGGGAAGAGGCAGATATGGGTCTGTAATTTGATTAAACCCTAGAGGTCAATGCAAAGAGGAACACAATGACTAGGTAAAGACAGTAAGAGAGTACCGGGAATCTTCATTAACGTGATCGAAGCTCAGTAATTACAAGAGATTTCTGTGCCTATTCAGGCAGTACTCTCAGCGGCGTAACTCAATAGGATTTATTGAAGGGGGGTGAAGTTATTTTTGCCCTGCAAAATCAGTCAGTTCCCTGTGACTTCATGTTGTAAAAAGAAAGGTAAATTCTGTCACTGAATACTGTGGTTTCATATTTTACTCATTTTAGCCATAAAATTATGTCTATTTCTTTTCCATTGCTTTATTTCAGTTCGATACTTATCATCAAACTCTCAAAAATATTAAGACTTTGGTCATAATAATTTATAATATATCTTTTTATTTTTTTATTTCGCAGTTTTGCCTTGCGAAATGTATATTTTCGCCCTGCCAGAGTTTACATTTTTGCGAAGGGGGGGGGGTAAGTCACCCCAAACCCCCTCGAGTTACGCCCGTGAGTATTCTTGGTATAAAACAGGGGTTTATAAAAATACACGTCTTGTTTTCTTGTTACGACTTAATACATTTCTAGTGTTGTTGTGTATATATTACGAGTTCTAACAGCTCCCTGGAGCGACACTAAAGAGACATAGTGGAAGCGCATATATAACAGAAGTGTCGTAACAAACAGTGAAACGATTTCCACGCACAACATAGTTGAAATAATTTTGTTTAATCTTTTTAAGAAGTGTTGAGGCCCTTCAATTCTACCTAGGTTCAGTTTACGGGCCTTCTTTTCAAAAAGGCTGGAAAGACAACAGAGTTGACCTGGTGTGACTCACACCACGGAGAGCGGAAGACCCTCACTAATTTATTTGTATCGTCTGTTACAAAGTTTCAGAATAGAATAGGGGTTCAAACTTTTTTTCTTATCCCTCAGACTTGGAAAAAAGAAAATGAATGGGGTTTGAATGGTTATACTTACGAGCTAATTAGCCATATCATCATTTACCTGATACACCTTATGAAGTTTGTGAATTGAAACCAGATCTGTATAGGTACCGTTTAAGTGAACCACCAGATGAAAGAAGGCAGGAGCGGATCCAGAAGATTCTGGGGGAGGCGCGATGGGTGATCTGAAGTGCACCGAAGGTGCACCACAAGCGGGAGTTTGCAGACGCCGCGTGGGTCCAAGGGGCGCGTTAAGGCCCCTGGCAGGTAACAAAGATGGAGCACCGGGAAGCTTATATCACAGGTTATACCGTTATGGTAAGGACAGCTAACGAGGTCAAGAGTGAATCCAAAATGTAGACGCCAACATTTAATTCGAGATGTACATTTAGTTTTCAGGAATGATCTTTGCCGAAATGAGTATTTTATTTTCGTCGTAATTAAGGTTAGTCAGGTACCTGGCCCGAATTTCGGCGAAAATTGTGGATGAAGTGGGCCTAAATATTCTCGTCTAAGGACATGATATTTTATGGTTTAATTTACATTCAAGAAGTATTTCGAAATATTTCAATTCCCTCTGCAAAAATTTTGTTTTAGGAAGATAAGTCTGATTTATCAGTTATGCTTTAAATGCTTTATGCTTTAAAAAGAACACTTGTTTACTACAAATACATTTACCATTTCAAAACTAGTAGAAGTTAAAAAAAACTCTTAACAAGTTGGTTTAAAAGGTTGGACCTACATAATCAATCCTGCACAAAAGAGGATAAACGTGTAAAACATTAACTTTGACATTGAACGAAGCGAAAACGTTTGAGATGGTATTGAACAAGAAAATGGGAAAAAATGAACTGAAAATGAAAATACGTCAATTATTCATGAATAAAAACATGCCACACCACATCCTGTAGAAGCCTTCAACCTAAACTTATTTAGGAGCATTTGGACCCGTTAGGCGTGCACTCTCTGTCATATAATATGTGTTGGTGTCATTGTTTGTCGCTAGTATAAATTTGGCAAGAAATTTGCTAAATCGCGAATAGGTACAGTAGTCCGCATGATCAGTGGCCAGGGGTTGGCGACTAAGGAGGCACCACTCCATACAAACCCAGAGAATGGTAGTCATGCGCGCATATGTGTATCTACGATGACTTGAGCACGGCTAGGATCCTTCCTTTGTCAACTCTCAGGGCTCATAATGCTGTCCTGGTGAAGGGATCTAGGGGAGAGGGCGAGAAATGTGTGTTCAATTTAAGTGGCCTGATGCAGTATTGTGCTATCTTTGGCAAAGTTTCGAACTGGTTTTATGTTGAAAAATTCTCATAATTTACTGAATTGTTCTTTTGGGTTGGGTGAAAGGGAAAGTTGTGTGGTGTAAGTGAACGGGGAGACAACCCCCATCACCCTTCTTGAAAAGATGCTATATATGTTTTGCTTTGATGCATTACAGTGATATCATTTGCAGGACTTTGAACTGATAACACGATAGAGCTTCTCATTATTTCTGCTGTGTCATGGTACCCCCCCCCCCCCCAGGCGGGTAGCCTACCATAAGATAGGCAGAAGGAACCTGTGGAATAATAACAAAACGGCGATACTAACAGGCAATTCTGACGATCGGCGTGCAATGGTGGGTGAGAAAGAGGGGGATGGTGTACGCGCCGTAAAATGCTTTTCAATATGTCTAAGGGCAAAAACATACTTCCAACCATTCAAATCTTAAAATGTACCTAAAGTCAAAAATTTCAAAAATATGTGTCACAAAGCTTGAAAAATGAGTTCAAATGGTCCAACTTTCATCTTCACAGGACATTCCTGAGCTGAGATATAAAATGTTGAAGCTTATTCACTTATTGTAAAATGGTAGATTGCGCAATAATTTGGGATGCTATTCTTGTACTACTCAAATTACTTTCTTTGTTTTTCTTTGTTTTTTTTTTCGAAAGCCATTGCACCTTGTCCCGAAATCTGATTGCTGTCTTAATGGTTTGGGGTGACTGGACTATACAAGCCCTTTCTGTACAACATGCTTGGCAAGAAAACAGTAAATGTTTCAAGGTTATATAAACATTTTAATTTCAAAAGGAAACAAAAGCAGGTAATGTGAGTTGTGTAAGAAGGACATTACAGATTATTGTGCAGATTATTGTGAATATCTTTCAACATTTTATATCTCAGTAATGGAATAAGCTATGAAGATGAGAGTTGGATGAATAGGATTTATTTTCTAACCTCTAAAATATTCTTGTTTTTCTGGACTTTAGGTACACTTTAACTTAGGCTTATGATGATGTTAGATTACTCTGTGATCTTGATGTGCGGTCCCTACAGAGGGTGGAGATGTACCTCCAATTTTCGGATAAAGTGTTTTAGCCAGAATAATATTCCGATGTATTATTGCACTAATAATGGTTAGAGATATATGGCGCGAACTATTATGAATGCACCCGAAAGCCTTCCCCAAATCAAATTGCATTAAATTCATTTATTTGACAAAGTTGCATGCATACTCCACTCAGAACACCACTTCCCTCAATTACGTGTCTGACAATTGTAACGAGAATCTGCTGCCTGGTAATTGGATAATTATTCATTGAATAGATTTACCTTATAAAGAAGAGTAAAGCGAAAAGAAATCCCTTACTTCACGTTCTTACAATGTTTTGCTTCTATTCATCATTTATATGCACACGAACGACTGGCTTGAATGTAGAATCCTCACCGAGACAGACCGATGAATAATGCCAATATGTTTGAGAACGTATTGATAATAAGCATACCAAAAACGGAACAAGCGTGCAGAGCGCGTGAAAATTTTGGTAGATTGCAAAAGATTTACTGATATACTGATTGTTCGCAACGATTTCTGACAGAAAATGATAAAAATAAATCCATCACTCCGTCGAAAACGAACCTCAACCCACCCCCTGAAGCAATGTTAAACACCTTTCGGGTTCATTTAAAAATTTTGATATTTTCGAAAATTTCAATCCCCCTAGATTGAAAAATGTTTACTTTTTCTCTCCTGTTGTGCGCGAGTATCGATCACATATTTTATGCGCATGAGCTGCGACGGCCAGCACGCCAAATTGAATTGCGCAATTGTGCTGGCATCACATGAAAAACCTATATATATTCCTTGCTAAGATTATTCTCCACCAAAAATGACAGACTTTCTGTAAAAACAAAAGTATTAGTTAAAAGTAAAGTGGCAACTTGAAAGTTCTAAAATGTTAGGAAGTTTATAATGATTGTACTCACCGTAATGATAAACCAGACTTGACTAGAATGCTCACTCGCGATTGGGTGAGCTGGTCAAACCATGGTGGTAGTCCCAACCAGGTCATGTAAGCGGCGGTCTCTGTTACATTAACGAGTGAAATCTTACGAGATGGCTGAAGGATTACAGTTGGAGGAACATCTGTGGTTATGTAAAGAAGACATAGATTAAGAAAAATGTGTTTAAATACAGACCTGTTGGGGAATTACGAGAGCATTTGCATTTTATCAGGGGACATATAGTATACATGGTGAATCATACTGTGCGTAATACACTTCACAAAACATTGACTAATTGTATGAATGAGCAGTGGGGCAAATTGTGAAAGCCCCTTCTGATGTCCCGAAGCCGCTGCTTCCATCTCCTCAACGAAATCTTTTGTTTTGTTGCCTCCGTTACTCGCTCGATTTATAACACAATCTTCTAATACTTCATGTCGTATCTGGTATATAAGTCTGCTTTATTTTGCCATGTAAATTGCATGTATTTTCAACTATGCTTTGTATGCTGAGAGCGATGTTTGTTTTGTTTACATTCCATCAAATCCCTGCGCAATCGACAATGCGATAAGACTTATTGAAAAAAGGCTGATCCATAGCATCAGAATTGTGAAAGAATCTCTGAAAGGGACGCAATGATAAAGAAGTACCCAGGGAGGTCTGATAACACTTCCCTGGAGTACGACAACATGATACAGGACTGTTTAAAAATGACGCTATAGAAATGATGCTTATCGGCCATCTTGCCTTCTCCAGCTTAATCATACATGCATATACTTGAGTGATATTCGTTCACCAGTTATCACCTGTGTTCCTACCTTACCACAGCTTAAAAACAAAGACAAAGAGAACAAAATTTTCTTACCTGCACGTGCTCAGATGTTCAATATTAGGGGACTGCAAGGGGAGGGTGTGGGGGTGTCACACCCCCCAATATTTGGTCGCCCGTCGGCAAATTTTCGGTCTGTCGGCAAAATGGGGAGAGGAGAAAGAAAGGGAGGAGAGGATGAAAAGAAGAGGGAATAAGGGAAAGGAAAGGGGAAGGGAGGGAGTGAAAGGGAAGACGGAGAATGGGGGAAAAAAGGAGAAAGAGAGGACGGGAACGCGCGGCTGCAGTCCGTAATCGGTAATTTCGATTTTCGGCTCTCCATCTAATTTGCCCACTCAAGTTGAAGGCTCGTCGGCAAATTCACCATGCATATGACGGCCGTATCAACGACTGTCGGTGTAATTGGACAAGTGACCGAGTACGTCGGCAAACTCGTGGAAAGATAGGGAATTTAAAGCTTCCGAATAGGCGGGCTATTTCGTGTCATATTACCAGTGTTTTAGCAAGCCCTATTTGTGCCACAATGTCGCACAAAAATGTCTGACAAGCAAATTCTACGCGGGTGTAAATTTTGACAGAATCAACCTCACCAGAATAATTTTGCCAGTTCCTTGCTGTCAGCATATCATATTTGTCTGCTTTAATTGCGACAGGACTCCTTAATTCACAAGCCTTTATTATAACCTCCGAGCCCAGAAGTTCAGAAAGTAGACTGATTCCGTGCATTTCGTCCGCGGCGCAATATTTTAATGTAGTGAAATACTTGTCAAAAGGATTTTTTGGTTCCTCATTAGGGCAGAAATACACTCAAATATTGCACCATTTGCGATCTAGGCACCTTTCAAATTCCAACAATTTGCCCCTGGACCCCACCAGGGGCCCTAAGGCGGGCCCCTGGACCCCACCCGCTAAAGCTCGCGCTTCGAGCTCGCTTTACGAATCACCAGATCTGTCAGCAAAATGTGACCTCTACACCCCCCCCCCCAAACATTAGCAAGTAATATTCTGAACATTAGATAGAGATAATAACGGCTCTAAAATATATCCAACTTGCTCGTGACCTGGCATAAAATTAATTTGCTGTAATAAGTGCACGCATGCAATACAGTGCTGACAAATAGTTATTTTCTCAGTGAACTATGTTTATAAGTAAGGGGCGTATATTACTCCACCCCATTGATCTGAACATAATTTTCGAGGTTCTAAAATTCACTTTTACAAATTTAGCTAGAGTTACCTATCAAGAAATAGTTACCCTAATAATAAACCTACCTTGAACACAAATAAACGGCAATAAATTCGTGCAGGGATAACGGGACCACGATATCGAGGGTGGAGAATTTGGATTCATAGTGACGCTTCCTATTTTACATAGCAAGAGACCTCTATTGTTGCTTATTGTAGGGACATCTGGCACCCATACACGGACCACTGGAAACGGTCCAGGTCCCTGAGGAAATACAATTAAAGTACAACCACTATCACAGAGCTTCATAAACGTTTCTTATCAACATGTTTTCGAATACTTTATAGGAAAAGAAATTTCCAAGGAGTTCCTATTTATATATTTAAAATTTGACATGAAGTGAACAGGCGCAACTTCCTTATCACATCCCAGGATTTTTTTTAAATTGGATTTAAATTTCACATAGGTTGGTATTACCTAAACTTAAAAAACTATGTATCCCATAACGTAGGGGGGGGGGGACTCTATCATCTCTCTATAATCTACTTAATATCAACACGCTAGAAAACTAATTAGGTCCCATCTACATTGAAAATTCTATTTAATGCCCAAATTCCCAAGCAACATAACAATTATGATTACAATCATGATGATATTGAAAACAATGTGTGTATTTATTAAGTGTAATAATGCAGAAATAAATATCATTTGCCCAGGTCATGGCCTTTCCCCCACCCCACTTGACCCTCTATCGGAACCGGCACAAAGTTATGCATTTACAGGAGCGAATGTCCATACACAGCATTTTGCCCCCCCCCCAATTTTTTCTTCCCCCACTTGTCTCCCACGCGCTTTGAAATTCTGGTGGTCCCACTGAGTCCATAAGGGATACAACAGTATAAGTTTACACTTTACATCTTAATCGATCAATTACAGTAAATTAGATGTTTGATTGTGTTAATTAATACTGAAGTCATCCAAATAACTAATTTATCTGTTTGGTGAATCTTCTTACTTGCCAGGTCCTAGCCAAACTGCTAAGGTGCCATAGCTCTACAAAATTTCCTCCACGTTGGCTACATATTTTGGATGATTCACTAAAATTCTTCGGTTCATCGACGTAAAATTTGAAGCACCTGTCAGGTAAGTTGTCTTTGACCGATCTCATCTGTGGCAAGTCACACAAGGCTGTTAGACAGGTTGAAGGAAATTATTATAATGTATCAAATTTAGATATTTGAATTTAAAATTAAGCGGTTTTAAAGGTACTGGCTTATTTGTTTGTAAGTTTGAATATTTACATCTTTTGAGTTGGACATTGTAAATAAAGCCTGGAGATAGAGTTGGAGAAAGTAAATATTTTGTTCTTTGAGACACAATTCTATTCGACGGACGGAATGATAGTCACAATTTACAAACGCTGGAGGTGAATATGATATTGCAAGGACTCATCTAAGGGAGGGCCCGGCGCTTTTTCCCCAAATTGAATGACAGAGTGCAAAATGTCCTCTTAAAAGAAGGGTTCAAGCAAAAATTTACTTTTCATATGTGAAAGAGGAACTAAACCTATGCATTTTGGTGAAACTCTCATTCAAATCGGACATGTATTACTCGAGATATCAGCAAAAGAAGTTACTGCGTTTGTGACCCAAAGTGAGCTTGAG
>WURT03502203.1:0-21699 GCA_009936505.3 Holothuria glaberrima | reverse complement strand
AGATTCGGAGCCTTAATTTGATAGGCTCGGGTTATGAGTCTTTATTACTATCGAGAAATTAATCTTGAGGTACTTAGAGATTCTTTCGCCATTCCAAAGGTTATGTGCGATTTATGACTACGTATAGTCTATATTTTCCTTATTGGCAAGATAATGACACTTCCGGTTCCCTTTTTGGACTATTCATCCCTTTAGGGGTTGTTTCCTCTGTATCAGATGAGTCTTTATAGACTGGGGATGCTGGGATATCTGGAATGTGATTCTCCATTTTTGAAACTGATGTAGAGGTATCGGAGAGAAGGTCTCTTACTATGTCATTTGGACCTGAAAGAGAATACCTCTGGATTCTGTCTCCTGATTGATCAGTTTTAGTGGCGCCAAAACTGCCGTGTAGTGATGTGTCAAGATCACGCAAAGTTGTGCTAGTTTGAAAGGTTCTTTTCGAAATTACATACTTTTAGATCTCCTCCTTAAGGTAGGAAAGGACTTAAATATTTAGTCCTTATGTTAACGCCAGAGATTCCGCAGAGGAATTCTCGGTGTATCTAACCTACGTCCCAATTTTTCGAAAAAAACGGGAAGCAAATTCAAGTAAAGTAAGGGTAGGCGGTGCCACCATCTGACGTAACAGGGATAGTCGGCGAACCTTGCACATTTGAAGGAAAGGCCCGAAATCATTAATTTAGATTTCATACGAAAGACTGGGGTGGCATTATAGACTCACGCATGCTAGACGTAGAAGTGTAGACGGGTGGCTCCAGGTGAGGAAGGTGCAGGGGCTGACCCTTATTGTCGGGGGAACTCCATTTTCGTCGGGGAACCTTAATAGGTACGATAAAGTACGTAATCCCCGAAGACGACCGGCCGAAGCAACAAATTTCCTGATTTTGTCCCGAGTAGGGCATATTGCCCAATAAAAACCATTGTCATATCCTCTTCAATAGAAATCCCAAAATTTCCGTCGTGCTTTCCCGCGCCAAATTTTTGTGTTTGCTATCCTTTTCACGGTTCCGTCGGGGAGCTTAAAGAGGCAAATTTGTGGTGAAGAAGTGCAATCTAGAGGGCCTGGAAGGTAAAGTTTTCCGACCTCAGGCCCAACCATGGTGGGGCCGAGATCGGGTTGCTCCTATTGAACGTTGCAAAAGTGCAGATTGCTCTTTTAAGATACCTCTTCGAATGAAAATTTCGTACCTCTGCCTCTGTTTGCCGTACTGAGGTATAGCGCCGGTACTTTTTGAGTATGGTTTTCACTCTTTCCAGTTATTGACCTCTTTTTAAGCCTGAGATCCTCGCCTGCAGCCCTCAACCTCTTTCCAGCTTCTTCATTTGGCCCTCACCCTCAAAAAGGTTGAGAACCACTGAACTAGACTGTACTTTTATGCACGAAACTGACTGGATTCGAACATTGACCAAGGAATCGATCGAGGTTCCTATGTAAAGCTTCCTGTTTTCATTTCCATTTTTAGATCATTGTAGAGAGGATTTAGGTTGCAGTCACCGAACGGTGCCAAGAAAGCCACTGTAAACTGATCGGTACCAGAAGACTGAGATCAAGGAGACCGCCATATTGTCCCTTTTGGGGCCCAGTGAGAAAACAGAGTTACACACTTTATATCATCCACGTTTTCTCCGAAGACATTGGAATAATACCCTGACTGGAGGCCATCACTCGGTATAGGCGATGGCTCTTACCGCCTGCTTTTGCCTTTCAATGATGGGTTTTGGAATAATTTGTCTTAATCAGGGAGTGAAAATTACTACAATGATCCACGATAGGTGCACAGCTAGAACAGGAGAAAGTGAGATTATTATGTTATTACACTTTAAATTTTTATCTCGTTTTGCAATACATGAGTTAGCCTACTCATTAAGTTAGAATTTTGTCCCATTCCCCCCCCCCTTCTCCTCTTCAATTTGTTTTTTTAGCTGGAAAGTTGGAGCTGGCTGTCCCTGCCAAAGCCAAGCTGGCAGGGAAATATCTTTACTCCCCCGGCAGGTATTTTATACCTCCAACCTGACCATTCCGCACACATAGCCTGGTTTTGTAGAAACAACGAATAATACCTACCATTTCTGATGCAAATTTGACCATATCACAAAAATGGGTACCCAAACTAAAATGGAGGTAACTGATGCTAAATTCTTAATGCTGTGTTTATCAAATTCTTCCCTATTTTCAAAATTAAATACTAATTTCTTCTTATTGAATTCATTTCTGAGACTCAAAATTATCACGAATCCTGGCCATTTGCATTCCTTTACCCTTTGCCATAACAACAGAAGATGTATCATTTAGCTATTAAAAAACCCTAAATTAAATAAGATTTACAATGTAACTTTATAACGTTAAAGTCTGGCCAGAAATTTTGGATCGTACTGAAAATCTTACTTCCTAAAGAACAAACACACTCAGTTGAACTATCGGAAGGGTTAAGTAGAAAAAGTGGTCTCCGGCGTGGTGTCATGTTTCAGTTCCCGACTTTGGGACTCCTAAAGAAACTTTCCATTTGAAATTTTTTACGGGATTTTGTAAGAGAGGAGACTAATATGCGACTCACTAATTGCAAAATTTTAGGAGAATCCTTTTACAGACTTTCCATAAGAATAGTTGATGTATTTCCAAAAAAGTAAAGTTTGGTTGATAGACTGAAGAGGTCGCTCAGATGTCAAGGACGTGCTTGAGAAAAGTACTTTCCCCGAATCTTGAGGTCCCATCCGATACTTGCCTTTTGAAAGACTGAAAAGTAATCTATCTTGAATATTTGCAGAAAGATCTTCCCAGCCATCAATTCGTGGTCGACTTTTTTACATTTCGGTGCAGGTTCTTTTGGCTTACTGAAGAAGTTTAATTTTGATTTCTGTGGAAATCTATGGCCATGTTAAGGATTAGATCCTTTCTTCAAACCCTGGATTCGCTTCTGCTGGCTACAGCAGCAATGATTTACTATAAACTCTAGGAAATCAGGCCGGCCGACGAAAACACTTGAGAACCTATGGTTTAGGGGTTCAGTCCCTCCTGACTCAACTGTGATAGAAACAAATGCCCAGAAATCACCTTTCGGAGCTTTTTCCGGACCCTCTGCAGGTGTATTGTCCCTGAAACCTAACAGTGGCCCCGAGGCTGGCGCCTGTGGTAAAGGGGAACTTAGCTTTACGGTCCTACCGTACTCTAGAAAGTTGACACAAAAATTCCAAGCAAAAGGAAAGCCAGTGATCCTTCAAAATCACTTGCATATGTTCTGTTATCTGTAAATGCGATAAACCTTTAAAAGCCATAAGCAGTCGCCTCAAACTAATTTTAAAGCAATAGCTAAATGTCACAAATTTCTTCTTACTTATCTTCCAAGTATCTTTCATGATGTTTTGGACATAAATATTGCATATTCAAGGTAAACCATGCAGTTGCTATTCGCAGATTTTACAATTGAGTGAAAAACTACTGTCACATGATCCACAAGAGCCATTCAGGAAATAGGCTAGTCTACTATGCAATTCTTTATTGGGGTGACTGCATTCTCCCTTTAACCTAAGTCACTTGGTCTGAGATACACTACAACAAGTTACAACAAGGTTTGTAATTTTGTAATATCATTACATTACTCGTACCATAGTACAGATTACGTAATTTCTACGTAGTACTGTAGTACGAGCAATTCTTTCATTCTTCAGATCAATTATATTTGAGCCGGTAGTCGGTAGGTACAATGTTATCACTGACTTGAGTAACAAACGTTTACTTTACGTGGATGAATCAGGAATTGAAAACAATCAAAAACAGCTAATTTACAATTCTTTGAGAATACATTCACATCCCGGCAACACCAAAAATATTCAACTTCGAAAGTTGGAGAGGTAGAATAGTTAACAGGAGGGATGATTACAAAAACCAACCAGTGGATTAGTGGCGACGGATGACAGGTGGGTTCCCGAATACTTGGAAGTTTAGGGACAAAGAGGCAGTTCTTTGATGTTTTGGAGCAAAACCAATTGAAGGGGTAACCGTAAAGTCAATAAACTGCTGGTTAAGAATAACTTTGGGAAAACAGTGACCTCATCTCATGTCCACATCAGCTCAGCCTACGCATTTGGCCCTCACTCTTAGAAAGTTTGAGAATCACTGCACTAATGCAAGGGATACTCATCAGTGGTATACCTGGAAGGTATTCTTTTCCATCGTACACACTAACCCGAATCAATATATCGCCAGACTGAATTAGGTCATCATGAGATTTTTATTTTTGTGGTCTGCTGAGTGCCCATGTAATACCACTTGCACATAACTAGGTAACCAGAGCCCGAGGGACTTTCACCCTGCACCCTCACTAGGCGCACGTCCTTGGACCCCACCAGGAGCCCTACGAAGGGCCCCTTACGCCTAACGCTCCCCGGGGTTACTTTGTGTCACCACGACTTCTTCAGCGTGGCTCAGTCCTTCATGTTTGTGTGTCCCTTCGGTGGAACATTTTGCCATCCAGTGCCCCATTTTTCAAAAATCTCGCGACGTTACAGCGCAGGAGATAGCTGACGACTAAATTTGTAAAGGACTGCTGTCTTGGAAGCCTTTTGGTAGCCACTGGCTTAACTTGATTGGAACTTACTCTCAAGAGACTGTTTTAACCACTGGAGCCCGGTAAATAGTGTAGGCTGGTCAGCAGTGTTTACAGCAACTGCAAACACTCTTGACTAGCTTATACTAGAACCGAGCGCCCGTGAGTTGGACAACCTTACTTACCTTACCTATCCTCTTCGTTCCGACTGGCACATAAGGCCTCCACGCTCTTTTTCCAGATAACCCTATTCCTTGCCTTTACCCTAGCTTCATCCCAAGTTCTCCACCCAAATTCCTTCCTTTCTTTTCTACTGTTCTTCTCCATGTTGTTTTTGGTCTTCACACTCTTCTTCTGTCTTCTGGTTGCCATGTCAAAGCAGTCATACAGTAGTGTCCCTTACCTTTCCTCGATATGCATGTGTCCCAACCAGTTCCATCTTCTTCTTTTCACTTCAAAGCTGATCTTTTTCACTTGTGTTATCTCACTGAGTGCATCGTAGGAGATATGTTTTCCATATTTTGTTTAGCTTGGTGAATGTGATTCTTTGCTCATATTTGCCCCAAGGTAAGTATATTCATCAACATCTTCTATGTCCTTTCCATCTAATTTAACAGCTTCCACTCTCTTATTGTTCAATCTTATGATCTTAGTCTTTTTGTCATCTATTTTTAATCCAACATTGCTTGCATGTCTAGATAAGTTGTCAGTTTTCCTCTGCATGTGTGAGTGATTGGATGATATTAAGGCAATATCGTCAGCAAATTCTAGATCTTCCAGCTTAGACATCATCCTCCATCTCACCCCTATGTTATTCTCCTGTGTAGTCCTTCTCATCAGCCAGTCAATCACAAGCAGGAATAAAAACCCAGATATCACACACCCCTGCTTACTCCTGTCTTAACAACAAACAATTCTGTCACTTTTCCGTCATCTAGCACTGCACAAATGCTATCAGTATACATCGCCATCACCATGTTGATTAGTTTACTTGGTATTCCATACTGCCTCATTATTTCCCAAAGGCTGCCTCTATGTATTGAATCAAAAGCCTTCTCGAAATCTATGAAATTTATGTACAGTGAAGACTGCCATTCAATTGATTGCTCAATAATATTCCGTTAGATAAAAATCTGTTCAGTTGTGCCTTTACCTTCCCTGAAGCCAGCTTGTTCTGGTCTAAGTTCATAGTCAATCCCTCTCTTAATTCTGTGGATTAGTATCCTACCTAACACCTTACTTGCGATTGGTAACAATGTAATTCCTCTCCAATTTCCGCAGTTACTTAACTCCCCTTTTTGGGTAATTTTACACTTAATCCTTTCTTACATTCGCATGTTATTTGTTCATGATTCCAAACATCACATAGTAAGTTGTGATACTTATCAGTTGCTGTCTCAATGTCAGCTTATAACAACTCGGTTGTCATTTGGTCGACTCCACCAGCTTTACCTTTTTTGAGCATTTTAATTGCCCATTTTATTTCATCTCTGGTAATACGGTTTGTGTTAATAGTATATACTCCCTCAGCATCATCAGGTCTAATTTCGACTGGGTCTAGTCGGATATCTCTGTTCAATATTTCTTCAACATGCCCTTTCCATCGTGCCATCTTACCATTATCATCCGGTATGATCCTTCCAAATTTGTCCTTGACCACTGGTGCATTTCGGGGTTTGTCGTTCCAGATTAATTTTGTAATGTCGTACAGGGTCTTCATTTGACCATTTTCTGACGCCTTCTGTGCTTCATTGGTTAAGTTCGCCAACCATTTTCTTTCGTTATTTCTCATGCTTGCTTTCACTCAGAATGCAGCAGTTTTTTTCATTAGATGAGACTTTGAGCTATCTATTTTAGTTGGACAACCTACACAGACAGTATTGGACACCCTTATCGTGAGTTTCCTGCCCTTCATTGTGTTCACCATCTCGTTGGTGTATGAAGACCTATTTAGTACACAATTAAAGTGTCCACGTACGTTAATCTACCTTAACATGAAACCATAATAAATGGGATGATTACCATAGTACTGTACCTGCGCTCGCACATAATTTAGTGCCACGTACGAAAAGTCATCATTAGTAGGTACATGCAATTTGCTAGGGGCACAATATCTTCTAAGGGAGTACCCCCTTGACTGCGGGACTGAAAACAGAATCACTTTACGAACTCATGTCACCGTTTTCATCACGTCCACAGCACTTGTGGGTGAACTGTGTTTGTTCATAAATTAGTTGGAAGGAGAGAAGAAAGTCAGAATCGTTGGCATCAACTTTCCCCAAGAGACTAAAGCAGCTGTCCATAATGCACTGGCCAGGAGTTATGAGTTAGTCATGTGTGACCTTACGTCAGGGGCAAGAACGCATTCCTCAGGTGACTCCGTGGTGAAGCCAATAGACACAACAGCACAACATTGATATTAGTTGCCTGACCCTAGTAATTGCTTGGTGCATTCATAGAACTAAAATGCTTAAGAAGGTAAATTTGAAACGGGAAAAGGTCCAAATAGCAATTCTCTGAGGAGACTCAGCAGATACTCGGCTGTATAATGGCACAGGTGGGTCTGCAATCCAAAATGACAGTTTAAAGCATAGTTTAACGCTGGAAGGTGAGGAAGCCAATTGGCTCATTGAAGACCCTATACCAGAGTTAGCGTGGATGAACGTCGGCGAGATTCCTCTTCCCTTTTCTACTAGTGCTCAGAAGTTTACGAGGCAGGCGTATACTAATCGCTCCCAATCCTGCTCACGGAACTGCCATTTAACATCCTCATCCGACGGAAGTGAGTGTATCCCCAGTCTTTAACCACTTTCTCAAAGACTGGGAGGGTGGAGGTTCCTTACTCTGGACCAACTCTTGACAGCTGAACTGAGCAAAGCTCACAACTTCCTGAATCGGACAATCAGAATTTTATCAGGTACTTCAATTTAAACTCCCCTCAGCATATCTGTACACAGTAATGCTGTACAATTGGTTCTACCGTGATTTGATCTAGTATACAAGGCAGTGCACTCATACACCAATCCAACTCCACCCAAAGTATGCTGAATAAAGGCAGGAAAGGTACTTTCCGTAAAGAGCAAAATAAGCAAAAACTAAGGAACAATTACCCACGCATATATAGAGTGAGAGTAACATGACAACGAAACGTTTTAAACGTCTGTGGACATGAAAACAAAACAGCCGTTCTTATCAACAATGAGAGACTAATTAAGATCTTTTAATGAAAAATCCATTGGAATTATTTGAATTCTTTTAGCATCCTCAAGACGTATCTTCTCAAAGTTTGACCATTTCTGAAAGTTCTCATTTGCTCTGCCGAGATTGTGTTGCAAAGGGTCTGTATTAATATTGTTGATCCTTTTAAATTGTTTCCTTATTGCTTACCAGGTAGTTTACAGTTTGGTGTTCAAGGTGGCTATTATTACAGAAATTAATAGCTACCATTACAGAGCATGAAAACTTTACAACTGTCCTTGAAATAAAGTGAAACAAACAAGGATAACAGAAGACATGTCATGAATCCTTCTGTCCATGTCGCAAATGTGCACACCCAATCCTCATGTGATATCATGCAAAATTTCAAGTCTCGAGAAACATCAACTCTAACCTTATTTCATGTCTTTTCCTTAACCCTATTCTTCTTTCATGACATCATGCATGATATGCATGTCTCGAGACTAGAATTTGACACATTACAAAAGAAAATATGAGGATTTGATGAATGAGTGTATGTAGCTCATGTTTATTCGTTACGTAAGTGCAAAACAGTAATTGTCTAATAAAGCGGTCAACATTTGATGAATTCTGATGAAAATTTTGACTAGTTTTACCATTTTTTATTGTTTTTATTTTACTTCAGATAGGCATGTATCACATTTACAGGTTCAAAGCTCTGAACAAAGAACGCTTTGTCTTTTGATTTTAGTTCTTTCAAAAACTACCCAGCTGATGGAATGAGTGTACCCCTGCATTAATTCCCTGCACATACTCTTTTGTGACTGATTGGAGGGATAGCTCTTGGCAAGTTTGCAAAATATAACAAGGCCTCGTAAGGCGACCAAAAGTTCTAATTAACAAAGCAGATGAGATCTGCCTCAAGGAATTACTGAAAACGGTACCCTAAATGCACAAATAGCTCGAGGAACGTGAAGGAAATACAAATAAAAACGTGAATGCAAAATTTATAAACGCATTAGACCTGGCAAAAAAATGTTTGGTGAGGACTACGGTTCCCCTGGGATATGGTTAAAATTTGAATAATTACAATCTGGCAGCATGTGGGAGATGGGGACTTTCTAGAAAAGCTCTCAAAAAGTGTCATTGTATTTCGCTGAAAAAGGATTAACAAAAGTTTAATCACAAGCAAACGACTTTGTAGCTATTATTTATTACCATTCAAAATTAATTCATACACAAAGCTTTCTTGTACAGTAAATCAGTGGCGCCGGCACACGGTGGGGCATGGGGCACCGTCACGGGGGACATGGGGTACGTCCCCCCACAATCGATTTGCAAACATTTCCTGAAAAATGAGCCACAAAGGAATTTAAAAAAAACTGTTAAAAAACAGAGAAACTCTGGCAGTGGAGTTTCCAGACAAACTCTGTAATTTGAAATTACAGACTAACTATGTTTAAAAACAGACAGAAACTGCAGTTTATGACCATTGTAAAAAAAAAACAGACAATTTCTGGCCGCAGAGTTTCCAGACAACCTCTGTGATTTGACATTACAGATAATCTTTGTAAAATAAGACAGACCATATAACATAATGAAAATGATATGCATAAGAGTGGCACTCGAAAATGCTTTTACTTCTTCCAATGTCCTCTCGTGTCTCGGGCAAGAGCATCAGAGTCCAAGGACGGCGTTCAAAATGAGTTTTGAAGACATTTTGTTAACAGTCAGAATGCACGCTGTGTTATATCTACCACGTCTATGACACGTTGCTTATAGTGAATAACCCTTCTACATAGTTTTTAAAGAAATACAGTTCATACATCTCAATATTCTTTACCTGGATTGATTAACTACTTATCCTTTGCCCAAAAAGTGTTTTTGCTACAGATCTCATTAGTTTAAACCTGTCCCAAGCATAAATTTACAAATTTTAGGTCAAAATTTGGCCACGCCCACTTAAGTAGCTAAAAGGAGTTTAGGTCACTAACAACCTATACCCTGCAGCGCAGTGTTACCTTTTAACAAGTAAGGTCTACTTCAAATTTGCATAATTGCAAAACATATTTTTGTTAAACTACTGGAAATACGTAAAACGTCTGTTAAACTTACAGAATATTTTTGTAAATATAAAAAACAGATATTTTCTGCAAAATGTTACAGAATATAACTGTAAATTACCATGCGTAAAAAATATTCTACATAGTTTTTAAAGAAATACAGTTCATACATCTCAATATTCTTTACCTGGATTGATTAACTACTTATCCTTTGCCCAAAAAGTGTTTTTGCTACAGATCTCATTAGTTTAAACCTGTCCCAAGCATAAATTTACAAATTTTAGGTCAAAATTTGGCCACGCCCACTTAAGTAGCTAAAAGGAGTTTAGGTCACTAACAACCTATACCCTGCAGCGCAGTGTTACCTTTTAACAAGTAAGGTCTACTTCAAATTTGCATAATTGCAAAACATATTTTTGTTAAACTACTGGAAATACGTAAAACGTCTGTTAAACTTACAGAATATTTTTGTAAATATAAAAAACAGATATTTTCTGCAAAATGTTACAGAATATAACTGTAAATTACCATGCGTAAAAAATACAACCTTAGTTCGTAAACCAACTGAAATACGTAAAACTTCCATAAAAATACAAGAACATTTCATGTAAATTAGAAATACAGAAATTATGCTGAAAATTTTAAAGAAATTTTACTGTAAATTTACAGAATTTTTTTTATAGGGTAGACTTCTGCACGGGATAGGGTGAGGTGTGTTTCTGACTGAATGATGAATCTATTTAAATCATTATCTTTATCACAGATTGTTCTCAGACTATCAAAATTCTCGCAATTCCTTCTCAAAGTATCAAAATTCCCGTATTCCCAGCCCGTGCAGCCTCACCGCATGGCTGCGTTTACTATCACCCCAAATATATTCGCATTATTCAATGATGAGGGTTCTACAATTACTCGGATTGTTCTTGTACATATAAGTCATCGTGGAGGCACAGAGCATTGCAAGAATTCGAACTATAGTTGAATTCAGGGGAAGACATATTTTATGAAAATTGAAAGCTGTCGGATGTATTTTGTAAGAAATTTGAAGTGTCTCTGTGTAAAGTCTACCCACAACTTTTTCATGGAAATGATTTTCAAAGCAAAATTTCAGCGAGCTCCGCATTCTTCACAGCGCACATTCAGTATCTTATTACCATTATTGGGGCAATAATATGTTATTCTGACCGAAGCACTTTATTAAATAAAAAATATTACATCTTCGACCTCCGCAGGGACCCAGCATCAGTAGAAATTCCTTAGGGCAATGTAATATCATGAGTAGCATATATACACGGTAACATTTTGCGTCTAAGCTACATTAACTTTACAATAATTTTCAAGAGGAGGAGTTATTACCCCTCCACTTCCTTTACAGTCAATCAAAAGTAAGAATTCACTTATTGTGAAAGTTTTCCAATATATTACCAGTTCGAAAATTTATCACAGATAACACCATTTTGCGTCTAAGCTATCTTAATTGAACAACAAAATTTCCAGGCCCCTTCCCCAGAACATTACTTGCACAAGGTGACGAAGGAAGGATTTGCTCAGGGTTCAACCCCCACCCCTCCCGTCCCTATGCGATTTTGGGGTGGACTTAAAGACACATCTTCTATACTGCCCGCCATCATCAGGTCTCGACAAAAACTTTCAAAGCAACTTGCCAACTGGAGATCGGCATAAAAATTCCACCCGCCAGAACATAATATCTACTAGTCACATTAGTCAGTGTTCCATTGCTACTAATCTAAACAAAATTATGATCAAACCAAGCGGTGACCTTTTCACCCTTATTTTGGTCTAGCCTTGCACAAAAACCGTCCGCCAAAAGAACACAAATTATGCGAAACTCATGTATTTAGAGATTTTGGCGCAAAAAATTCCGAGTAAGTCTGAGATAAGAAGATAGCAAAGGCTTTTTTTCATTTTCACGCTTTTTACTGCTCCCAACACCTTCACGTCGACCCCCACCCCATCATCCTAACCGCCTGGTAAGTACGTAACTATATTCTGCAATGTTTGGCGGGAGGAAGCCGTGGCCGGCTAATTCAGTAGCACAAATTGTAAATCAACGTTTAGGAATGTGATTGAAGCAGCCGTACGTAATGTACCCAGAAAAACCGTTGTATCCAATGTGCACTGGAAAGGCTCAAGAACCACTCGCCAAATTAACGCGGTAAGTGGAGCTCGCCATATGAAAATGATACTCGCCAATGGCGAGTTGGCGAGTTGGCAAGCGGCTTTGTAGAGGCCTGCCAATCACCAACCTTTGGGGGCGCCTCTGCAGCAAATAACAACATTTGACAATGCATTACTCAAAACGTAATGAAACAAATCAAATTCCCTTTCTGGTAAATTTATCTTCCTTAAGTAGATTTTATTACCTTTCATGCACTCTATAGTGTATAAAAACATTATTCACGGTAGACTGTAAATCGAAAAGTAAATGAAATTCTAGCGCAAAAACACACAATCAATTATGTCGACAATTTTAATTTTGAAGGAGGGTCCTTGATTTGGTTAATTACCTAGCTGATATGTTTTCAAAGGGGTTCAGGTTCAACAAAAATATTGCATTAGAAAGCTACTTGATTTTCGTTAGGGGAGTATTAAATTGGAATTTATTCACAGTAATAAAATAATTGATTGCGATAACAACTGTAATAGTGGGATTTCACGTGACGTCGCGCGCCAGGCACTAAAGGGCAAAACACACACGCAGTAGGCGTATTTACAGCACTCGCCATTACCATAGAAACTACTGTGACACAATTGACGCGTGCCCTTCAAAACCAAAGAGACGCACCATCACGTGGCGTCGGTGAAACCCCTCTATACAGCATTTTAAAATTGTCTGTTTTCTCAGGTGTTGGCAGCTTAAATAATACAAACAACGTGTATCTACAACTGAAACATTGATCACAACAGTTGTTCGTAAGAGGAGTTGAGAGCATGTCAATGAAGTTGGTATAAGCTCCACTCATTGGTTGTATTTGAATAGAGGTTGCCCATTAATTAATATCTAAAAAGTGTCTGGTCACGAATTTGTAACAAATGATTTTAATCATTCATTAGCTTAACATTTCCGTTTAAATTGTGAGTTAAATGGTCAGAAGCTCTAAGTTTAAAGCTTTACTATCAAGATGTGAGTGTAAGGTGTGACAGAAAAATCATAAAACAGTATTCAAAACTTCTACCATCTCAAAAATAAACCATAATGGTAGGTGTTTGTAATTTTCTTTATAGGAAACATCGCGTCTGTGAGGCACAAAATCCACATGTTTCTTTATAGCATGTTAACAGTAGCCTATAGGAAAATTCGGTCGCTTGGTACTTCTCTTTTACAGAAATATTGTTTACACAGAAAGAAATTCATTTCTTTGTTTGTAGTGAATAATTAGTTTACTTTCACTTTTCGGAATGACGCAAAATATTGCACTTGAAATGAGTTTAATGGTGTGACTTCATGGTTTAATATAAATAAAGCTTTTTACGTCTGTGCAAACTTAATTCATTTTAAAAACATGTTTCCATTTAACACTGACCTTCAGTTAGAGGTAATTCGACTTAATATGATCACTTCCCTCCCTTTTTTCTGTTCTTTCTCGCATGATCCCGATTTTAAAGCTGTTAGCAAAATAGCTTTTATTTCTATATTAAATCATTTAGTCTTACCAAGAAAATTATTTGACAGATTAGTTACCTGTTTTGCAAACGACCTAAGCGCGACTATAACACTCTACATGATCTTTTCATAACGATATGAAGTTTCTAAAATTACACGTCGGAATTATGAGGAATTCCCCTGTAGGAAAACCGTGTAAGAGGCAAATACATGTCACCCACATTTAAATTTATATCTCCGGGTAAAGTAAATCGTATTCCTTCTTTATATGGTTAAACCACTTTGTTAACAACCTTTTTAAGTTATGCAAGATACCTCTAATGGCCGTGGGTTACCTGTGACATACAATGACTATTTGTGTTTCGAAGTATGATGAAAGTTACTTGTGACGGAAATACGGAGAACTGAATTTGATTATAGTTCAACTGACTGACTTGTCAAAACAAGCATGAGCTGTAGGGGACGGTATTTTTTCCCAAACTAATACTGTTGTACACAGGTGGACTCCTAATACTCGGCGGCCATCTTGTTCCCTTTTCTGTGGGCTAATTACGACATTTCTTCAGGAAAAATTAAAAGTATCTGTCTTTCTACAAAGACTTATCCATAATGTAGCAAAGTTGGTGATTTAAAATATGCCACACTTGTTAGGCATGCAGAAAAAGCTTCATAGAAAGTCGTTAAATGCAACTAAGAATGAAGAACATAACACATAAAACATGTAAATAAATAACATACAATCTGCATAAACCTTTTAAACCCTATTAAGGTTACAAATTAACAATAAGATCAGTTATAGCACTTCAATCATTTTAATGAGCATCCTATTTGAGCACGACTGTCATGAAAACTTACATAATCGCTGATTCACGAATTTGGAACACCGGGTTCTCTGTATAGACGGTACATACCTCGCCGCTGAGCCCAAGCAATTTGCAATAGCTAAACGGTGAACAAAACCTTCTAGCTTACAGGCAGGTTATCTTCCAGTGCACAGGTAATCTCACTGAGTTTTGAACTACCAAGTTTCAAGTTGAAAAATAAGTCAGCGATTATAAGTGGGTTTGTTTTTGCGAAAGACTCACAGGCGTTGTGGAGATATGCTGAATGTAGTAAACCACAACAATTTTCCTTAAGCCACAAGAACAGTAACCAGTTTGTCTTAGGAGCTACCTATTTGTCCGACCGTACACAAGCTCAGTAACCAGGTACTACCCCAAAAGATAGTTTACCGGGTAACAGTATAATAATATACATTCATATTCGTCACTTAAAAAGCCCTGCTTTATCAAGATCGTAGTGCTACCACAGAAATGCAATCAAAAACACAAACATAACACGGACAATGAAGAAAGAAATACAAGAAGCACTAGAGAATAAGAATTAACAACATAGACTACAGGTAAGTCTTTGAAGTTCTCTTGAATTAAGTAAAAATATGTGTATAGCCGATATTGAACTTTATTATAGCTATATTAACTGAACCTAAAGAGCCCCATGCCTTAAGTTATATGCCGAAATAAAGTTTCCAAAATAGGTCAAAGTTCTTTCCTGGGAGGTAAGATTAGAATCATTACATCAGGGGTCGGCAACCTTTCGGGAGCGCGGGCCAACTTGCTATTTGGCGAATTAGCGGAGGGCCAAAGGGGTAGTTGAAATAGCATTGTTACGAAGTCAATAAGCGATGCAGGCCATAGCAAACTATGAAAACGGTTTTGCAGGGTTGAGACAATGTGGGTAATGGTACGGTAGTGTTATAAAGTGGCTTAAACTTACCACAATTCTTTGTACGAATGGCATCCCTGCTACAACTGCCTCAGAAGGCGTGTACAGGAATTTGATAGTTGAAATAAGTATAACAGACATGCGTGGCTAGGCGTTCTCGCCAGTATTGCACATTGTTCTTTTTGTACACGCAGTATTGCATATTGTTCTTTTTGTACACGATTTTGACTGCTCTCCGCGGGCCGGATCCTTGACACCGGCGGGTCGGACTTGGCCAGCGGGCCGGACTTGGCCAGCGGGCCGTAGGTTGCCGACCCCTGCATTAGATGAACATGGGAGAAAACCTTTACAACATTGTGCATTTACCCACGAACTTAGTGGAGATCATAGGGGAAGGGGCGTTAAGAACATAGTCGCATCCTCTTTAATAATTATTAGGGGAGGATCTCCTTCCTCCACCACTCCTTTCGGTTGGTCGAACAAATCTCGCAATTGCTGATTTTTATAAATATGGTACCTTCCTGTAATTTGGTAGAGAGGGGTTAATTGTGAAATTTTGGGAAGGCCGTAATATTTTATGACATTTGTGTGAACATTTTACAATCAATATGCTCGTGGGAAACAAATTCTCTCGAGCCCCTTTGAGACCCCTTATCCATGTATATGTTTGGTGATTTTCAAAATATTGTAGACGTTACACACAAGGGCGAAGATCTCATAGGGGGACCGTTGCCCAAGTAAAATGTTTGGAGACGAGGTACCTTTTTGTTCATCCACCATTATACCTGGTCCATTGTCATAACGTTTGCTGATCTTTGTTAGTATATAAAAACACTGAATGGAAAGAACGGGGACATTCAGTGAAGAATGTTTTCCAGGAAAATAGCCTATCACTAAAGAAGGCAACGTGGATTTTGTGATAGTGAGACACTTTTTCATGTCCCTAAGTTTAAAATACCTTTTTTGTTCTGTCTTTATTTCACGGTACACTCTGTCCGGGACACAACTTTACTCAGCTATTATCGGTAGGTAATGTTCAAATTAAGCAAGCCAGTAGCGTTCTCTTTTTGTGAGGACTGTCAATATTAGGCTCGTCATAAGTCTGCTCTATGACAATAAACTTAGTATCCAACAGATGATGAGAAGAATTGTATTGGCAGAATATATACATACATATATATATATATATATACACACACAAATACATGAAACTTGGAATACATATTTGCTTTTTGACGCTGTTTCGTAAGGACTGTACAGGTCCTCAGTCATCAGAAGCTTTATGCAGAATGAACTATATTCTCATACCAAATCATTGTGGGTGTAGGAATAATTATGCTACATTACAATAACTGACTGAAAGGGTTAACAATTGGTTTATTAAGTCTACTTTTCAGTAGTTTGTATATTTGTTAGTACCGATCTCTCTTTACTGGTTGAGCACTTTACCAATTTAGATAGTTTTACCTTTAACTTTGGAATTAATATATATATATATATATACATATATATATGCAAAACATCCAGGTGCTATACTCTGCCCAAAACCCACAAAGAACGGGACTAACTTGGACATCTCAAAATCCGTCCGGTCATTTCTGGTAGTGGCTCACCTATAGAGAAACTTTAAGAATTTGTAGATCATTATGTAAACCCAGAGCTTCAAAAGTTGGACTCTTTTATTTAGGACTCCAAAGATATGGCAAGGTTAATAGAGGGCTTAAATGGTAATGGACCATTGTCACCAACAACAGCAGCTATGTTAACCATTGATGTCAAAGCCATTTACCCCAGCATGCCTCAAAATCTGGGAGTTAGAGGAGTTAGAAAAGCCTTATTCTCGTGTATCCCTAAAACCCTTAACCGAAAATTTAATAGAATGCCTCAAATTATGCCTTAATGGGAACCACTTTGAATTCAATGGTAAGTTTTACACCCAGATCCAGGGGACGTCTATAGGTCCTGAAATGGCTCTTGGATATGCTTGTTTGGGTATGGGAATTGTTGAGGATGAATTATGGCAGAAATGCCCTCAAAAACCCATTGTTTGGTCCCGTTGTATTGATGATATATGGGGCCTCTGGCCCTACGAGCCAGACTCGTTCAAAATTTTTTTGAAGATTCTCAACAACCTTTACCCCGGTGAGCTCGAATTTTCCTCAGAGTTTGCTTATCCTGAAATCACTTTCGTAGATCTAGGAATTTCTCGTTACGCTACGGGTTTTCTTGAAACCGATCTTTTGTCAAACCTAAGAAACTTAAGAACCTTTATCTTAAGTACGACTCTTACCATAGCAAACATACTCTTGATAATATTGCGTACGGTCAGGCTTCCGAATCCGTACTATCTGTTCTACTGAGGATTCTGTCACAAAAATCTAGATACTCTCAAATGTAATTTAATTAAAAGAGGGTATCTCCCTATAGTACAGTTACAGACAAGATCGGGAAGGCTTGTACAGCTCCCAGAAGTGTTCTCCTTAATCGTGAAGGGTAAAAAACGTTATATAATTAACTCAGCCCCCCCCCCGCATCCCCAGATTACCTCCTTTAAGTGAAATTGTAAAAAGACATTTTCCTATTCTACAATTGTCCCCGACCTTAGGTAATACATCAAGCAAAGTATAAGCCACAACGTTGTAGAAAGTATGTGTGCCAATATTGATGATACCTTGGAATGCATTACCGTTGAGGTAATGTCGCTGAGCAGAAAAAAGATATTTATTAGCTGTCTATATAGACGCCCGGGTTCATCAACTAATGTATTGATTGAATACATAGATAGAATGTATGTACAAAGACAGAGTGATGTTTACTAATGTGGTGATTTTAATATCAATCTACTCGAGCATGAAAATTATACTGGTACAAAACAATTTGTTGACCACATGTTTAGTCTTGGGATTTTTCCATTAATTGGAAAACCAACACTTGTGACTTATCACTCGGTCTCTTTGATCGACAATGTTTTTACAAATGTTTTGAATACCAATATCATTAATAGTGGTATTTTACTAAACGATATAAGTGACCATTTACCTGTTTTTATGGTAACAGGAGGCTTTGAAGCAAGAAAAAAGAAAAACAGCCTCAAGCTTTTTAGGCAAAGAAGTGACATGTAAGTCTCTTACTTCAAACTTCAGCTTGGTCAAGTTAACTGGGATCCAGTATATTCTGCAACCGATGTTTATATGGCCTATAATTATTTCATATCCACCATAAGGAATCTTTATAATGAGTGTTGTCTAATTATTAAATTGTGTGTCAAAGATAACAATTGTGATAAGCCATGGATGACAACTGGATTAAGAAATGCTTGCAAGAGAAAGCAGTGGCTATACAAAGATTTCTCAATTCTAAAAAGATATATAAAACCTACAAAAGTAAGCTATCATTAATATTTAGGCAGTGTAAAAGGGATTACTATAAAAAAAACAACTTTTGCATGTTCACAAAAGTAACATGAAAGAAACATGGAACGTACTGAATCGTGTTATTAATAAAAATAATACACACTACAAAGTGACCTTTCTGATGTATTTGTAGATAATAGAAAAGAAATTCAAGGCACAGACATTGCTGATGGTTTCAACATGCAACATTTTTTTGTGAATGTTGGACCAAGCTTGGCCTGAGTTGGCCTCTACAATCCCAGATCAAACTGAATCAGTGTACACTGGAGGATCCAAGGGACCAACGGGGGCCATGGCCCACCCAAAGGTGGGCCAAAAATTGTTTCCGAAAATTCTCTGAATAATTAAAGAGTAAATCATAATTTTACACTTCTGTTGCACCAAATCGCATCCGAGGGCATTT
Source organism: Holothuria glaberrima (assembly GCA_009936505.3). Taxonomy (NCBI): domain Eukaryota; kingdom Metazoa; phylum Echinodermata; class Holothuroidea; order Aspidochirotida; family Holothuriidae; genus Holothuria; species Holothuria glaberrima. The sequence goes on along the minus strand of WURT03502203.1, from coordinate 2,746 downwards.
AGTTATTGAAACCCCCTTCCCTAGGACCCCTCCCCATATCACTGTAACATCAGTTTGGCCCCTCCCGAACAGAGACCCTGGATCTGCCAGTGTCAGTGTATGATTACCTGGATCATAACAAACCTTACTCTAAGTTTTTAACAGATACTTCTGAAACTAAAATTCTTGAAATTGTTACTAAGTGCAAGAGCAAAACTTCAGCTGATTACAATGATTTGAGTATGTTCATATTAAAAGGAATAATTAATTATGTGATCAAGCCTTTCACACATATATGTAATTTATCCTTTCTGACCGGTATATTTCCAAAAAATATGAAAGTATCCAAGGTAATACCTATCTTTAGCTAGAAAAGCTATTTGATAAGCGGATGGACACCTTCATTGGTAAATATAACTTATTTAATGACTCTTAATACGGTTTTTGGACTCTCAGTACGGTTTTCGATCTGATAGGTCCACATCTATGGCATTGCTACAACTTAATGAAGAGCTCACTTCTGCCTTGGATTCAAAACTATCAACTGTAGGGGTATTTATTGACTTAAAGAAAGCATTTGACACAATTGACCACTGTTTATTATAAAAAAAAGAGGTTAGAATACTATGGAATCAGTGGAATTATTCATACGTGGCTTACGAGTTACCTTTCAAATAGGAAGCAATATGTGTGTGTGTGTTGGTAACATTAATTCAAATACTCGGGATATGGTGTGTGGTGTACTTCACAAGGGTCAATCTTAGGACCAAAACTATTCATTTTATATATTACTGATATTTGAGCAGTTTCAAAGATTATGAAATTTGTTCTGTTTGCTGATGACACCAACATATGCTGTTCTCATTGCGATATAAGTACGCTATGCATATTAGTGAGTACCGAGCTTCAGAGGTTAAGTATCTAGTCCTGTGTTAATAAACTTTCACTTAATGTTGACAAGAACCATTTTGTGATCATTTCTAACTCTGTAACAAATTCGAATGTTCAGGTCTACATAAATGGTGGATGCATCGACAGCGTGGCACATACTAAATTTTTAGGTATCCTCATAGATGATAAACTAAACTGGAAACCCCATATTAGTCATTTGACATAGACATTATCAAAATGCACTGCTGTTTTATACAGAGCAAATAAGGTGTGAGTGCCTGTTTATACAGGCACTCTTGACATTATACTATGGACTTTTCCATCCGTGTTTAAGCTATTGTACTGAAGTATGGGGAAACACGTACCAATCCAACCTTAATCACTTATTCGCAATGCAAAAGAGGGCAATTCGGATTTTGGATAATGCTAATCATTTAGAACATACTTCACCTCTCTTTCATAATCTGTGTATACTTCCATTAGAATAACTAGTTAAATTCAACACCGAAATTTTCATGTACAGAGCTCACCACAAGTTCCTGCCATCCAATCTTGCAAATTTATTTTACCGCCTCACATTGTATTAATACCAGACACAAAAATTATTTTCATCAAAGATTTGCCAGAACTGAGAAAGAGCAATTTTGTATGTCATCCATATGGAAATCCTTTTCTCAACATCTAACAGGCTGCAAAAATATTAGGAAATTTAAAAAGATACTAAAAGAACAACTGTTAACATCCTATTCATAAAGTAGATAAAAGGTTCACCTACCCTAGTGTAACTCATGAATTGTTCCCAATCATTTCTTCCTTACTTTGTTGTTATTGTGTTTTTATTGTGTTGTAAATTGTGTGTTGTAATTGATTGTTTGTACGTATAATTTTCTTTAAGTTAGGGGAAAAATAAATCAATAAGTATTTATACTTCTTTTTTCTCTTTTTCAATGCATTGATGTTTATCAACTATTCTTGTTATTATACACCGTTTATCTGTTCATTGCTGAAATAAATAAATTGAATTGAAATTGAATCGACTAATTTTCCAAACCCACCCTTGGTTATTTACAAACAGCTACCTTATTCAAAATCGTTACTTGTTAAAGCTAAGACTCGTGAAAACCATAGCACTAAGGGGTGTTTAGGATACATGATAAAAGATGTGTTACTTGCAGTGTTCTTAAAGAAGCAGCTACTTTTCAGACCAAGAGCACTGGTCAGACTTTTTACATTAAGGGTGATTTAACTTGCCCTACAAAAGGGGTTATCTACTTATTAAATTGTATAGATTGTCAAAAGCAGTATGTCGTGAAAAAACGGGATCTGAACTGAGGATTAGGCACAGAGGTCATAGACAGGAGTTTAAACGGGGCTTAACTCCTACTGGCAAACATTTTCAGGTGTGTAAAAATTTTTAATTAATTGGAACTAAGAAGATTTGCAACAATAACAAGATAACCAGAGAAGAGAATGAGTTAAAACGGATTTGCCACCTGAATACCCTACCCTGCCTTGGTAGAGAACATGCTATCTAGTAGTGAGCTTGTATGCTCCACCGCAATTTGTTGTTTGCACGTGACCAACGAGAGTATATCTCTCCGAAACGTTGTGCATTTTGTCATTTAGCTTGTTTGGCTTTTTGAAAGTTTTAGCCTGTTCCCGTTTGACATCTTGCTGTGGTCTATGTAGATGTGACACGATCTTTCTCTGCCAGGCAATTCACCATTAAAGGAAAAAGAAATATTGCATTCGAAGTAGGTACATATGATAAAGCAACAAATTATAAATAAGTAGCAGCGAACAGCTTTATTGTAGCTTGTTCTGTTCTAGAGATATGGCTATTTATTGCAGTGACATGGTGCCACCATAAGATGAC
>WURT03502093.1:4903-21700 GCA_009936505.3 Holothuria glaberrima | reverse complement strand
ATAACTATGTTTATAGTATAGTACAGTACTGTTAGTACTAACATTGCTATAATCTCAGCACCGATTTGCTCAATTAACTACTGCTATATTACATTGTTAATGTGTTGTAACATTTGATTGATCACATATTAATTAATCTGTATAAATTTTGTAATGAAAAGAAAGGAAATAAACTGACACTGAAACTATAAATCCTGGTTTCAGTGTTATGAGTATTTTCGGTACCACACTATTTTCCATTTAAAGGGAGTATACAGTCACCCTAATCAAAGTAAGTATGCGCCGTCACGCTAGTTCATGAATGGCCTACTTTGGTCATGTGACAATATTTTTGTTAGTGAATCGTGAAATTAAAGGAGAATTTCTCATTGTTTTACCTATTGTTTGTAAAAGTTATGTTCAAAACGTCTGTAGAGGTACTTGTAATGCAATAAGAGGAGATTTACAAGAGTTTGCTGATTTTTCAAAGCAAATTTGGGGGCGAATGCCTATTGCCGTTAAATGTTGGTAAACATGCCAACTAATTGGTGTGATTACTGAAGTTATGGTAACAACTGAAGCAATCATGGCAGATGGATTTTGTCCTTATTCACATATTTTAATACAACAAAGTGGAAGTTTAGAATTGGCAAAGTGCATTTGGGATATAAGTAACGAGTTTAACGCAAGGTACTGAGGTCAGGTAGCTAGAAATTATTGTGATACAGGCATTTGATGTTTAGCGCTGCCAAGTCGTTAGTTTTATGGCCAAAAGATTACTCACCTGCTCACCGGATGACTTTTCTATCAGAAAATGGTTCCATATCTTAATACACGTAAAATATTGAAATGATGGATTGCTACCTGTACAAACCCTCGGTGTCTTTCATAGTAGATGGTAACGGTTTTCCTTTCGTTTCTGGTAGCAATAAACAAAGTAAACCAGCAGCAATTCCTAAAGATCCAAAGAGGACAACTGGAAGACTTTCCCACACTTCGTCAAGGATTAACAGGAGCGGAACAAGAATTCCACCGACACGCGATGCCGCTGAAAACCAACCCAGTCCACTGCTCCTGTTGAATGAGCAAATAGGACACTTTCATTTTATTACTAGATCGGTTTTGTGTTTTGCTTCTCTCCATTGCGCAACCAAACACGGTTGGTGGGCTTGGACCGGTCAGTTAATTAGGAATGGTATACGTGTTGGTATACGTCGTATGCGTTTAATTATTATGTATATTTATCTGTGTTTGTGTAATTGTCTCATTCATCTTGCACTGGACTTCCATTTGGTCAAATGCATGTTCGGGAGAGGGGTGATACAACAATGTAATAATTTACCGGTTGTAACAACAACCCATAAATGTAATAAAAATAAATTGATAATGTAAAACAACCAATAATGTAATAAAAATTACCGATATTGTAACAAGAACTGATAATGTTATAGAACATTTACCGATAATGTAGGAAGCACACCTTACCAATAGTGTAGCAAAATTTACCGAAAATATAACACTTTTTGTTAACCAATAACGTAGTAAACATTTACCGATAACTGGTTGTTTTCACATTATCTATAACTTGTTTTATTACATTATCGGTCGTTGTTATATTATCGATAAGTTATTACATTATCGGTTGTAGCAATGGGCTGCTATTAATGAGGAGAGCCATTGTAAACTTGTCTTCTTATCGTGCTTGGGTAACTCACTACTTAAAACTGGAATGAAAAAAACTCTACTCGCACAGTTTGGCGGCACACTTTACGTCCTCAGTGACATACTTTGTACGTAAGGTCGAATTGAACTTTGACGTATTAACTGGTTTTCATTCCAGTTTTGAATCGGTACATTTCATTTAACCAGCACAAGATTGCTGTTTACAAACATCAGCAAAATATCATGGCTGTTTACAAAACATTGAGGGAGGAACAGTTTACGGGTCTAAATCTGTTTGCTTTTGTGTAGGGCGTGGTCCTGGCAAAACACTCACTTCTCTCTTTCAATTTAGTTACACTTTGTTCCAAATCATTTAAACTTACCTTAATGCAGTTGGGATCATTTCCATTGACCATACATACACGACAGAAAACGACATGGTTGCAAAAAACTTGCCAGTCATTGCAAGCAGAGCTCTTCCTAAACCTAAGGCTGAAAAAGAGGAAAATAAATTTCATATTTCCTTACAATTTAGTGGAATTTTGATGGAAAAAAAATCAGTGGATAGTTTGATGGACCTAATTTTGCCTTTCTGTTATTTTTATTAGTGTCGGTTCATGCAATGGTGCCGACGACATGGAAGAACATGTTTTATCACGTAATAATAAGTTTACGATTCTCGATTCAGGGGGAAACCAGCATTATTGCATGCCGGAATTTGCGTGACGTTATAACTCCCCCTTTACCACAGCTCCCTGTCTTTACAAAGGTTGCAAGTGACAGATTGAAAGCCTGGTGCAAATGTACAACATATAGTTTATATAAACGAACAATGTCCTAGTCTGTTTTCGATTGGTTTTAACAGTCAGCTGTTAGAGACAGCTCAATGGTTTTAACTTAGAATCAACTCTCAATAACTATGTAGTCTCCGAGAAGCCAGCGGCGTAACGATGAGCTGGGGGCCCCGGCTCCTGGAACCAAAGGGCTCTCCTATCAGGAGTTCCACTACCGCCGCAAGAGGTTGGCGATGGGGGGGGTAGGGCACTAAAGAAGATGGTGCTTTAAGCCCACCCTAGATACATTTGGCCTGAAGGTCGGTGTAAATTGTACATTTTTGAGAATGTTTTTGTAAATTTAAGGTGGCTTAGATGCAAAATGCAGGTATCTTAGGCAAATCTTTCAGTTAATTACATGCACAGAAGTCATCATTATTTATTGATATTTTGCCTGTGGCATGGCACTCGTTTTAAAAAATTGTGTAGCGACAAATGCATACTGCAAATGTTACCGTATATTTTGCTCATAACATAACATTACTCTTGTAACTCTTGTTACATGTTGATCTTGTTGTCATATGTCGGGTAGTTACTCCCCTTTTTCATACGGCGGGTGGGTATTCACCTCTACATGCCTCCTTTGCAATTTAAATCGTTAGTGCGTTTACTTTCTTATGAAGTACTTACGGAGCGCTGGTGTAAGACAACAACTCATTCCGGACAAAAGCATTGTTCCCAAGGTAAACGCCTTTCTACCAAACAAGTCAGGCAGAAACATGCACAGAATGTATGCTGGAACTTCAATAGCACCAGAAACCATGAACGAAATATAGGGGTCTATGCCTAAAGTCGATGTGCTAAGGGAGAGTCCGTAGTACAGGATGCTCTGCACGGCCCTGTGGATAGATTTAAGTACATTTTATGTTACCCCTTGTACACAAGGTCTGTCTATCTGTCTGTCTTTCTGTCTGTCTGTCTGTCTGTCTGTCTGTCTGTCTTCTGTCTATCTGTCAATCGATCGGTCGGTCTGTTGGTCAGCATAACATAAGACTTAAAATCAAGTTCTTTTCTCAATAATAATGCCTGTAGTTAATTAGGAGAGGTTTTACGGCTCAGTTTGTAACCAATTGGTTCAAGTCGGGCCGGCCACGGCCTTTTTTCCAGTTGTGGCTCACTGGCTTGTTTTCCCTACTCCATTGCTTGTAATGATTAGGACAAATCAAATGTGGTTATCATAAGCATTGCCGGATTTACATAAGGGGAAGGGAGGTTGGTTCATAGAAAAATATAATAATAATAAAAGAAGTGGTATCTTTACATATTTAAAATTAGTCTTCTTCACTTCATGGCATACATTTAAAAATTGTCAATAAAGTGCCATCAAATTCCAATTGAAGTTAGAAAAGATTAAACCAAGTTATGGGAAGTGTAGAGAGAAATGGGAAGGCGGAAGGATATGGGAAGAAGAGGGGAGTTTGTCAGGAACTGGCAATGAGTCGATAAATGTAACAAGCAAGCACTTAAAAAGCCCTTAAGCCATTTTTGGTTTTTAACAAAAATAGATTTTGACAAGGTAAACTTATGCTTGATTTAACCAAATTTAGAAGAATATTTGTACTAGGACCTAATTATGATATGAAAGGAAAGGTTAGAATATGTAGATTTCGATGACGTCATTTTTTGCTAATTAATATGCAAATTAATGCAGATGACGTCCTTTTTTATGTTTTTATTTGTTTTTAACTTATTATTTTCTTTCTTTTTTTTGACAAACGGGGGGCGGTGTTTGAATTTTTTTTGGTTACATTTTCCATTCAATTCTATCTTCAATGATGCCAAATTTGTCCCAATCGGACTTATTTTGAGCGAGATATGACCGTTATAAGATTCACCCAAAATGTACCTCTGAAATCCCACTGTCACACGCACAAAAAGCACAATAACAACTAGTACTGCATTTACTTGCAAATAGGCAGAACTGTAGTGCGTGTTAGGCAAGTCCTTGCAGTTTAAAGTCGAGCTAGTTTTGACGAGGATTTGGTACGGCGTTTATTTAGTCTCTAAGTTCACTGACACCAAATGTATTTCACTACCTTTGGAAGGGTTTGAAAAAAAAATCTTTAATATTTGAAGGGCTTATTAAGGTCATATATTCAACCAAAGCATTGACCTGGCGGCATAGGCCATATAGCCACATTGTCATTTTGTAAGCCTTGCACTCGTGTTGGGCCCAGATCAACCCTAACTACGCGTTGTGGCCAGTACATTCATCACACGGCACCTGTAGAGTTCCGCCCCGATTACTGCTACGTTATGCAGTGTACAGTTCTCAGCTCTGTTCATATTCAACCAAGGCATTGACCTGCATAGTCACATTGGAATTCTGTAGGCAATCGTGTTGTGATCAACTCTGTGTAACAACGTACCCGTACGTTGTGGCATACTATATAACCTACTCAGCATGCTATAAGGCACCCGCATCCAGCCTCGCATCACATTAAACTACGATAAATTAATTCGCTGATTACTTCGTTTCCAAATTTCAAGTTATGTATTCTTATTGTATTAATGAGAAAGTAAGTGCACATTCAACTAAAATTTCATTCTGTTGTGGCTGAATTTTGACTGAAAAGGGATGGCAGCATACCACTTTGCTTACTATTTTTATGCTCAAAATTTTGTAAAAAGCAGGATTTCGTTTATAGAATTGGAATAGGTGATAAGGTTCTCGGGATTGAAAATTTACATATTTGACACTACTCTTGGGCTAATTTGCATAATTTTTTAAAATTTATGACAATTTTACTCATAATTCCCTGCTGATTCTCTCAGGACACGTTTAGTGAAGTATTAGGGTTATTCTAAAACAATTAGGAGCTTGATAGCCCTTTTTATTGTCGCCCCAGATTTTTTTTTTTGAAGTAAAGCCCCTTGTCGATGATTTTTCCGAAAATTTTGAAATTCTTGAATCATAACAAACTTTTAACTCAAATTTGAAAAAAACAAGTAGAGACACCTCCAAAAATTATTTTTTATAAAAGATCTTTTAATTGGCTTTCGTTTGATACTAAAAGATAGTTTCTAAGAGTTAGGGTTGTGGAGTTATAATCCCTGAAAATCCGTAAGTTTTTGTGGGTGACAAGTAACTCCATATGGGTTTTAAATTGCTTACCAGTTGAAAGACATATTAATTGCAATCAATATACCAATGCGGCTACGAAGTAGGCCCTTGAATGACCCTTTCATTGCAGAACCATCTGTCTGTAGTTGAAAATAAAAAGGAAATAAAAACTTGAATAAGTGAAAAGTCTGACGTTGGGAATAAAAAGCTAAATTTGAGGGCGTGCACAAATTTTGGTGAGAACGATACAAGGAGATTGGTGACATCTTGATAAAGCAAGCACTGTAGACTACAATTTGACTTTTTCGTACAGATTAGGTTACACCTTGACCATAGAATATATATCGGAGAACATATGACCCCATTGAAAGGGCGTGATCAGATGGCATGTCCTGAAACGCATGCGCACTGAATATATAGACAGCGCAAAGAGAAAACACTGTAATACCGTATGCCTGCAACATATAGAATACGAAAATTCTTTTATTTAATACTTATCTGTGTTTTTCTAGCAAATTTTCAGCAAGGGATGCTAAATTTTAAGAGATGGCGTACTAGGTTTTGATTCGTAATTTGATAGGTCACCAGGGCCGCATTTGACAATCCAAATGAAAGTATTTTGTGTACCCTAGATGTATGTACAAACCATTTCTTGTAAGCCAAAACTTAGGGACCTCTATATATCTATTTCACCCATGACATACGGGTAGTTTAATGTTTTTTTTAAATGGTCATTGACATTGACTATCATGACTATCTTTCCACAATAATTATTTCGATAAACATGGGCAACTTTTTTTTATTTTTATGGCGTCTCAGGGTCACAGAAATCAAAGTGCGTCCTCGATCCAAGGACAACTTCTCCAATGCATTTTGTACATGATGAATATTTTCCAAGACCTTTGTTGCTAGTAAAATGATTTGTTTTATTGTGTGATTGTGTCTTATGGTGGTCATCTTTGTGATGTATCCCCCCTTCTCCTTATAATACCATGACAAATTGTAATTTGACCGGCAGCCATTTTGCATAAATGGCAACTTAGTGGTTAATGGTCGTTTAAATTGCCACTGGTTAGTGTACTACTTGCGAGAAACTGTTCAGCATTTCCTCTGAGGGGTGGAGTGAACAATTGCTCTGTAGGTGATGAAGCGAAATATCTTCATTTTACGTTTCAGTCTACTACTCCACTTACTGAAAGCTGCCTAAAAGAGAAAAATTGTACTTTAAGGTAAAAGATAAAAAGTTCACACTCGTGGCATAATTTAAAGTAGACATATCAATTTGTAACAAAACACTTCCCTGGCACAGCTGCGATTTTTGTTCATGTTTAATTCATATACACGCTCATCTCGTACACTTCATCAAGGGATGCATGAACATTGACGATCCATGCTTGTTTGCACAAACAACAGTAGGTCAAAAGTTCGTTGCTGTTTCTTTCCATGCCAAAAACCTGACTTCAAACTCTGTCCGGGTCCCTATGTAAAAGTGACACGTGGACGATATATTTGTATGTCATTCAGGAGATGAAACTTATTAGAACATAGAACTGAATGAACTTCATGGTTAATTTTGCCATGCAACAGAGCACGAGTGTCGAAAGTTCATGACCGTACTGTTTTCCATGGAGCACGTTTTTGCGGCGCAGGAGACGCTACCACAAGTTGTATGGGGTTAAGTAACAAACAAATTGATTTGATTTGGATGAAATCTTGCAAACCTCTTTAATTTCTTCGAGAGACTTCATGATATCTCCAGTTACTTCTTTGTTATTAAAGCTGGCTATTTTCTTCAAGACTCTTTCCGCATCTGCAATCCTCCTCTTACTTACAAGCCACCGGGGTGATTCGGGAAGGAAAATTCTAAATAGTTTTTGAAAAAAAGTTAACATTAGTTATTGTTTATTTGTTTATTTTTAAACGACCAATTTTCTCTTCACACAGTTTAAATTCTTCCAGATTAGTTCACTTCTGCCCTCCATTCTAAGAAAGCAGAAAGCCCAAAGGCTTGGTAATTCCTTGCCATGGAAAATGTTGGGATTTTCTTGGGAATTCTTGTGAATTTTACTTTTCGGCCTCTGGTGAGCCCAGATGACCTTTGACCTCACCAAAACAAATAGGTTCTTCCTCGAACCATAAACCATCCATGTACCAAGTATGAAATCTATCCAAGCTTCGTACATTGGAAAACCGCGTTAAGAAGATTCTCAGAGCTTGACCCCTGATGACCCCAGATGACCTTTGACCTCCACCAAAAACAACATGGTTCGTCTTTTCATAAGGCATGCACACACCAAGTACGAAATATGTCCAAGCTTCCTACCTTGAGATATTTTGTTAACAAGATTTTCAGTGTTTGAATCCCCATGAACCCAGATGACCTTTGACCTCCACCAGAAACAATAGAATTCATCTTGTCAACACATTTACATTCCACGTATTAAGTCTATCCAGCCCTACCTTGAGATATCGCGTTTTACATGCAGTTTTTGACCTCCAGTGACCTCAAATAACCTTTGACCTCCACCAAAAACAATACGGTTCTTTTTCTCAACATGACAAATCTGTATCCTAAATATGAAAAATGTTGGTCATTGCTGACTGGGGATATCGTTTTTACAAGCCATTTACAAGGTTTTAGCAGTTCACCTCCGGTAACCTCAAATTACCTTTGACCTCCACCGAAAACAGTAGGGAACTTTCTCTTAACATGACAAATTTATGCACCAAATATGACAAGTGTCGGTCATTGCTATCTTGAGATATCGTGTTAACAAGGATTTCGGTTTTTGACCTCTGGTGACCTCGAAAGACCTTTGAACTCCGCCAAAAACAGTAGGGTTCTTTCTCTCAACATGACGAATCTATGTACCAAATATGAAAGGCGTCGGTCATTAGCAGTGGCATACGCAGGATTTCTCTCAAGGGGGCCATGCAATATATTGAGTGATCGCCGGCCTGGGGAGGGGTCTAAGGGGAGGGGTGTTCCCCCTCCCCTTGAAAATTCAGGTGTCTTTACATGCAATCTGGTGCCACATATGCTGTTTTTTCAGTAAAATTCGTGTTACAAAATTTACGTATTGTTAGGAACTGAAAAAAGGACATCCGTGATTGCCGGCGTGGGGGAAGGGTCTAAGGGGAGGGGTCTCCCCCATTGAAAATTTTTGAAAAATAAGGTGTCCTTACATGCAATCTGGTGCCACATATGCTAAGTTTTGAAGTAAAATTTGTGTGACAAAATTTGGGTATTTTTAGGAACTAAAAAAAAATTAGCATCAGTGAGGGGTAAATGGGGAGACAACCCCTCACCTTTGAAAATTTTTGAAAAATTTGGTGTCCTTAAATGCAATCTGGTGCCACATATGCTACCTTTTGAAGTAAAACTTGTGTTACAAAATTACGTATTTTTAGGATCTAAAAAAAAATTGGCATCCGTGAGGGGGAGGCATGGCTCAATTTCCCCCATCCCTGCGTACGCCAGTGGGCCATTGCTATCTTGAAATATCGTGTTTTGTAAGCTAAGCGTCATATACACACGTACACACATATACGCGCACACACGACATCACCATCGCATAGATTTCTTGCCTGCCTTCGGCAAGGAATCAATAAGTCTTTGGAACCTCCCAAACAAACACCCCCTGTAGCTTTGCATGTTGTTTTGTCTCCCAATCCCACATGCTTCTGAGAACAAATCTGCATGTGATGAAAGCTACACTATGGTACACCTCCAATTTAACTAATCTGCTCATTCAAATCAAAGGGTAATATCCCTTACAATGATTTCAAAATACCTGAGTTTTGCGATTTTTTTTTTTTTTATTTTTTTTTTATTGGTGATTCAAGAGCTACGAAGCACAACCGGCATACATAAGGACCTGGATTGCAAAGAGTGTTACAAAAATCGAATTCTTATTTCAGATATCTGGCCCTATGATAGTAGTCAGATGTAGTTGAGTCATGTGAGTATAGCTTTCTAAGGAAAGAATGTCAAAGTTCATATTTGTGAATACCGCATGAAGGAAATAATTGCGTTTTTGATACAAAAAAATCATACTTTTAAAAACCATGAGACACGTGTGAAGAATTATTCAAGATTAGGTAGATGCCTTCGTTTCCAAGTTTCCAAAGTGAGCTATTTACAGAAATGAATCCATTGCGTTGGAACCCACGAGTAATTTGTTCAGCCAACCCTATTTTCTATAATGATTCTCCATTCACACTTCGAGTATTTTGTGATGCTTTAGGAACAACAGCTATTGGCAAAGTTTGTTAGTGAGACTGAATGGCTAAAATTTGCAAAAAGAAATAAAAGATCTTGTTGATGCAATGTAAACATAACAGTATACCTTAAAGAGGGATTTGCATCACCCCAAGTATGACTTTTAGTTGGGGGTAAGCAAAAGTCTCAGTTAGTGACTACACAGCATGCACAGAGTGTTTTGATTACACATTAGGGTCTTGTATACTCACCAGGATATAGCTTTAAGCAATAAATTATGTCTGTGTCTGCTCAAGGAGAACCTAAAGACAGTTATGGGCGGGGCTTGAACTAACTTAGTTGGGAGAATTGGAATGTTTGTAACGAGACAATTTCCCCTTTAAGTATCCATACCAATCATAATTTGATCATGAAAAGCAACAGTAAAACTGCAGCAGGTAGGCCGGCCGATCTCAAACTTTTTAGAATACCGCTCCCTTGAATTGTTCCAATGCCCCCTCCCTCCCTCCCCCACAATATAATCCAAACCAGGAAGAAATTGGACCTAGGGAGTAGAGTTACTAAATTTCTAATGCTATTTTTGGATCGTTTGGGGTCACAACTTTTATTTTTTGGAGAGAAAGGGGAGGGTTGGGGAGGGTGCGGGAGGAGGGAGTAAGAAGCTGAGGGGAGGAAGCAGCGGAGGAAAAAAGACCCCCTGGCTGCCTTATAGACCTTATGCATTGACGTCACACTGGTCTCATGTTTGGAAGAAAACAATGAGCACGTGGCTGCACGCAGTAGAATTCGCCGAGCGCGTACAGTAGACTTACGCGCGTATCCGATTGGTTGACGAATCAGCTGTCTGCATTTGTTGGTGTAACTTGCAATGATACACGTGTTCCTAGGTAAAACTACGACGAAAGTACCATTTGACCATTTTAAGGGTGCCCAGTTCGTCATGTTTTCGTTGTGGGCATTTTTTTTTTACAAAATGAAGCGTTTGCATAAGTGACTGATTTTTAATCTTGCTAGAATATACTTTAATTAGCATTGACCATACGTTAGATTTTTCGACATATTAACCACAACTGAAAATAAAAATAAATACGTGGTAACCAATAATAGTCAATGTAGGCTACTAAATGGGGTGAAGATACAAAAATACAAACGCCCATACAAGAAATTTTACACTTACAAGGCCAAAATGATTACTGGCAAATAGAAGAGGGCCACAACAAGTTGGAGGATACGCCAGCTTGTGATGAGCTTAGCGACTAACGCTAGAAGGAAGTACCCAAGTGCGAAAAAGACCCATGTAAAGTTACAGACCGTCGCTCGTTTGGACGGTGAAACCATTTCGGTAACTAAGGAAGGAGCAAAAAAGAAAAAAAATAATATTAGAGTTGTAGTAAATTTAACATCTCAGTGACAAAATTATTCATTTAAACAGATCTTTTGTGGTGATGAAATGGATTTGATTGGCCAAGTGAAATTTACAAGAAGTACGCAGATAAAACTTGTACAAACAAGACAGAAAACATTAAGAAAACTTAAACATAAGGAAATATTTTAAAGTGTGGAAATCACGCAAAAAAGAAGAGGAGACATGGTATGAACCTATACCTTGACAGATAACAAGTATGAAGTGTTTTCTTAAACTTTCTCAGAAGTGTTTGATAGGTTTATCTGTTTACAGCCCACCTTTAAGGTCTATTTTTGAGAAGCTTCGATTAGTAACGCTAGCTGTCCACCCAACACCCCTTTATCTTACCAATCTTAATATTAACGCTAGCTTTCCTTTAACTCTTGTCTAGGTTTATTTCACGATGTCTCTTGAACTCTTTATTAGAGAATTTTTGGAACAAAATGCCGAAGTTGAAATAACATCGAACTTTCTTTTCGATTTTCATGTAAATCTCAAATTTTGGGAAGCATGTAACACAAAGTTTTTATGTATTTATACATAAACACAAAGTTTATGTATCAATACACACTTTGCACATTACATCTTGTACACAAATGGAGATCTATACTATTTACGTACATTTATAACTTTTAAATCATAATTGCAGTTATCAAACGTGCAAGAAATTAAAGACAGGTTACGAACGCGTATTCTTTCACAATATGCTTATACACAAAAAATGTTCTCAAACTGCAAAGGACATAGCGGCAATTACGGCTCTTTTTATTGGTGATGTGACTGAAAGGATAACTTAACTGATGAGCAGGGCTGAATTTAGCTTGTGGGGGGCCGGGGCCAGAATAGTTTGGGGGTCCTACACTATAAGGCCTACTATCTAAGCGGAGCGCCACCATAGGTTGGCGCGTAGCGTGCAAGGAAATGTTTGGCAGAAAACGCTTCCCAGATGGCTGAAAATGGCATTTCCTGGGCCTTGCAAAATGCATCTAAACGATTTCAATTTTTTATTTATGGAAACACAACTTTTGTTCAGTGTGGAGTTTCGAACAAAGGTCCGTATTTTACATGTCGACAATTTTTTGACTCCTAAATGCGGGGCCCCTAAATGTGGGGGCCTGGGGCTGGGCCCCTGTTGGTCCCGCCGTACAACCGGTCCTGCTGATGAGCTTGTCTCTGCGTTTGAGCAGCTTCAGCTCTCCCAATTTCAACGTTATGCCAGTTTATGTTGTGCGTGTAGCCGCGTTTACAAAAACAACAACTATAACAGACTGAGGCGACTTTATTGTAGGATGCAATCGAATGATATTCATATGAAGTACATTTCTGGAGAGGATCAGGCAGTTCAATATAAAATTAAGAAACTCACTCATAACGTTGTTCGCATGGTTACATCCTTTCACAAATACGGCAATAAGAAATCGTAGCAGTATATACATCCACATACTTGGTGAGAAGACATTCAAAATGCTGAAGAGCGGAATCGGTAGTAAGCAAACGAAAAAGATCAATCGCCTCCCAAAACTGAAAAGATATTCACATCGTCGTAAGTACATTACGTAGACATATAATGATGAACTCTCTTGAATTATGCAATAACTAGGCTAGAATAGCTCACTGTAATCTGGTGATGTAACTTTATGACTTTTAAAGGAACACCGTTAAGGTGCGTTCACACCAAAACCGAAATCTGCTACGTTATGCGGTCGGACGCGTATATTTTTTCCCAAGATAAATAGGGGAAATTTTATGCCAATGAAAGTTTAGAAAATCGCCCCCATTCGATCTGAGATAACAAACTTCGCTTCCCGCCCGCAAAATGCAGCAGATTTCGGTTTTGGTGTGAACGCACCGCAAAAGCTAGAAAAAATTATGGAATCGGAAGGTCACCACGGCAACCTTTGAGTGAAAACACGAACGGGTCGTATCATCATATGGGGTTGGTAGAGTATGAAACCGAACGTGGAAAGTTACTTGCAAGCTTATAAATATTCTTTAGCTAAAGAAAAATGGTCACTGGACTGTACTCAGTGCGCAATAAGCGTTTACAACATTGTCAATCTAACACATTGTTGTCGAAGGGTAGAGCATTTTCACCAACCGGCTCCATAGTGGACTTGCACGTTGGTTAGGTAACTTTTGCTACACAACTAAGTGTTGAGGGGCGGGCACAGACAAACCAGAAAGTCTAAAGGCTTAGTGATTTCTTCCTGAAAGTGGGTTACATGTTGCACTGGGTTCCTCCCGCAAACATCTACTTCTTGACTAGCCTATATCATTTTTACGATGTTTTCAGAACTTGACCTCTGCTGACCTCATATGACCTTTGAACCCCACCAAAATGTGAATAACAAAAATGACAAAAGAAGGATTAGGAAGGATTCGTACCCCGGACCGTTTGCGGGAGAAACCGAGCTCTTATCTACTTTGCCATCAATCAACTCATTCAGCGTAAGGTATTTCCAAACATGCTTTAGTTAAAACATCCTTTTCAAGTGAACATAATTAGGTAATTTGAATTATTATTATTATTTCTGTAACAGTTATACTGGTGAAAAATGTTGTTCTCTATAACCTTATCTTTGGAACGGTAGAAAAATTCAGGCCTAACTTTTTGCTAGTCACGAAATGCGGATGCAATTTGGAGGCACCGCCCACTGCCTATTTAGTTTATGAGGTTTTCGTAGTTTCACCTCTGGTGACCTGATATGGCCTGTGACCTCCACAAAATCCATAGTGTTCCCTCCCTCTTAAAGTAACACATCTCCATACCGAAGTATGAAAAGGATCCATTATCCCTGTCTTGAAATTTCTTGTTTTTCAAGGTTTTCGATTTTGACCTCTCATGACCTCAAATGACCTTTGACCTCCACTGAAAACAATAGACTTCTTCCTTTTAAAATGATAAAGTTATATACCTAGCATGAAGATTGTCCATCCTATCTTGAGATATCGTGTTTACAAGCCGTTTTTTAGAATTTCGTATGTTTACCTCCGGTTTCCTCAGATTACCTTTGACCTTTACCAAAATCAAAAGTGTCCATCTTCTCACTATGACGCATTAACATGTCAAGTATGAAAAGCAGCCATGCTTCCTTCCTAGAAGTATCGTGTTTCAAGGTTTTGTTTTTTTTTTTTTTTACCTCTGGGGACCTCACATGACCTTTGACTTTTACCAAAAAACAGTAGGGATCTTCATCTCAATATGATAACTCTATAACCCATGTATGAAACTTAACCATCACTGCTATCTTGAGAAATCGTGTTTGCAAATTATAAGCATCACAAACACACAAACACACATACATACACACACTCCCACGTGATTTTATAGATTCCTTTTGTCTTAAGCAAGGAATCAAAAAGGACCCATGCTAATACGATATGGTTATCCTTTGTTCAGTTTACATTGCAGTTGCAATGTGATATATGCTACATGCATACACAAGGAGATTCGGCGTTTGTTTGCACTGCACAACCATTTCCATGTCGGCAGGCTCCTAATACAACATGTAAGTCAAATTTGGGTTTTAGTCATAATGACAGTTCAGATGGAAAAAGAGTAGACCTTTCTTTGATTTACAATAGCCCCACTGGGAATCGGATCAACAAGCTTTCTCCATTGCTCCAACTGCCAAAAAGCCTTCTCAGTAATTCTCTGCACCCTTCCCCTAGATTGCACCCCAGTTTCAAATGCACACGCCTCTTTCAACGTGGCCATAGCGCAGAACATTTTTCCTGGCAGATGCTTAATCGGCTTGTAATTGCAAGGCAAAGGACACGGAGTGTTAAACTTCTTATTTCTTCTCCAAAATTCTGAAATATATACTATCATCATTATATATGTAATAACTGTGGTAGTGGAAATTATAATATCCTTTGTTTATTGTTAACAAGACATTTTACCTTATGGGGTCGGTCGGTCATCCGGGTCTTTTCGTTTCCCTATCAACTTTGGAGTGAAAACAATAACTGACTGCAATATCACCACATGAGAACACTTTACGCGCTACACTGCTGGAGTGATAACAATTCATGCACTGCACTATAGTGCAGAATACGCGTAATACATTTGTTTTCACTCCAATACGTTGTTGCCATGGGAAAGTGACGTGCCACCGACCGACCCCATGAGAAAATCCCCTCTCATACATCTCCTTCTTGTTGGTCGAATAGACCTTTTTGCAAAACAGAAAGTGTGCCCTCTGAGACAGTAAACTGAACCTGCTGTCATTGTGCTTGGCGCTCAGTATAAGCAATGGAGTAGGGAAAACAAGCCAGTGAGCCACAACTGGAAAAAAGGCCGTGGCCGTGGCCTGCCCGACTTAAACCAATTGGTTAGAGACTGGACCGTAAAACCTCATCTAACTAACCACCCTAACCATGATACCAACAAACGCAGACAGCACTGGTGGGATACGCCCGTGAGTCTACTACACGTGTGTACGAAGTCTGCCTTGTGCGTACAGTGTTTCTTTGTTTACCCTCCAAAAAGGCTACTACCCAACAACGTGGATTTCGTAAAACTTGCACAACCGATATGGATCATCTTGAAGAACAATGATATAGTTTAAAAGGTAGATAACTCACTGTTGCTTTATTAATGAACTTCTTAAAACCTTTTGATAGGGCAAATGACTTAATTAGTCCTTCGGGATAAATTATATTGGTCCGAAAATAGAGAAATCGCCTACCAAAGAAATTTAAGTTATCTTTCAAACGGTAAGTCATTCATCACTGTAATTGATAAATTGTTAAAGTTAAGAATATCAAGAGCAGGTTTGCAGATAGTGTAATAGACCGGTTTTGATTAACAAATTTTGATAAGTAGAAATAAAACAGTTTTTCTTGTATTTCAGATTGACATGGTAAAGACTGAAACTGGTCTTAAGATAGACGTTAAGTTTGCATCAGCAGTTTAATTTGAAGAACTGAAGAAGGGTTGCTATCTAGGGGTAAGGTGTAGAGTAGAAGGCATTTGTTATTGGCAGTGATGTACAGGAAGGTTCCACGCGTGCAAAAGTCAATCAACGCAACCACGTTCTTGAGGACATACTAACACAGGCAGACGCTACGCCATGTGCTAAAGGAAATGGTGCGTAGTGCAGTATCCTCCAGGAAAACTAGCGCGTCCACTTAATTTGACCTTTTGACATTTGGTGCACTACCGTGTCATTAAGGGAGTTGTACAGTTGTAGGCCTATCACTGATTTAAAGACTCTATAGTCTCACCCCAGACAGTAAATATTCTCCCTTCTAAGTTTATTAAATTATAGCCCTCCTCCAATTTAAACAAAAACACCTGTCTAGTACACCTCCACGACCACAGTAACCAGCACTGAATTTAAATTGCTCAAGTTCATATTGACACACAACTGTGAGCTTAATTGGGAACACAACTGCCTGTACAAGTACTCTTTTAAAAGTCCCATCGACTCTCTGGCAAAGAGCCGGAGGGCGAAAACTTAACGTTTACTCCCGAAGTAGTTCTGCTCCCCAAAGGAGCTACGTCCTCAAGGGACAACTGCAACTGAACATAACCAGCCCCCGGCCCTCAGACCTCTACATCATGAGTCTGTCATGTGTGGTTCCGTTCTTGACTGGCTGAAAAGAACACATATACACATGATCAGGA
>WURT03501982.1:10431-21700 GCA_009936505.3 Holothuria glaberrima | reverse complement strand
AAAAAGTCCATGTGTGTATTATTACATACTCAACGTAATGCGTTTATGGATACGTACACCAGTACGTCCCTGCCCGTCGCTTATATCAAGCTGAAAGCGCATCCCTCGAGAATGCAGCGTACTATATAAATAAACGCTGTCTTATTTTTGAACTAAATATTCGTTTTGATTACATGTTCACCACCCAGGGAAACCTGTATTTATATTGCTACAACCAGAAACTAACCTGCTACTGAGCTACCCTCTAAAAACATTGCTCATAATTTCTTTACGAGCCCACCCCTCATTCCAGCCCACTCTCCCCTACTCATAGTCATTACTCGTACAATTGTAAACAAAATAATTGAGGAAAGGTATATAATTCACGCAATAAACGGTTATCGTCATATTTAAGAAAGGGTGAGAGGCCATTGTCCAGAAATTTTCCGTAAACATGATGAGAAATTTTGCCCATAAAACTTCATTTTAGCCCCAGTATCGACAATATTTTGCTCAAGGGTGAGAGGCTCTTACTCTCAGAGCCCTGGCTCATATCCTCACGCTTATCATGAAATCTATCTCTCACCTTTAAGTTCGTCTTCATCAGCCAAAAGAGTAAGCGAGGATGTTCATTCAATCGTTGTTTGCCACAGAAAATATCTCTGTTGTGTTCAACGTTGAGGTCAAGCACGTGCATTTCATCTTTGTCCTTTAAATGAAATTCGCAGCCAAAAAGGTTAGTAAAAAGATATCGCCAATTGTTAAAGTGAAAATCATACCAATGATGTACATACTAACGCGCTAACACGTCATAGCGCTGAACGACAAAACTAGGAAGTAACAACTGGCTATTATTAGGAAGGCCAGTTCGTCATGTTTTATCTCGGAGCTTTAAGATAGTTACACTTCGATGCAATGTCACTGAAACAGCTGTCAGTGACGTCACGGAAATAATTATGTGTCTCTTTTGTATTTTAAAAGATTTGAATCCCCTAGATCACCCGAAGACACATCAATTGCACTTATGATGTGATTTCACGGATTAAACACAGACTGGATTTTCTCCAAGGCGGTTTCTTTGTTTTTGACTAGCCAAATGACAGGATCATCTGAGTATCATCATCGGCCTCTTTTTGTACGTACTTCTTTTTTAAGAGCATGCATGGTCGTCACATTCTTTCAATCCTATCGTTCTCTTTCTCCTGTATTACTTGTAATCAAAAGTGGTAAAAAACTGATGGATTCTAAGATGACAACTTCATTAAATCTATGCAATACCTTGCTGTGATCAAGAGGGCAGTCACATCCTACGATAGGACTCTCATCTTTGCAAGATGACAGCTCTTTGCTTATTTTTATCAGCAGTTCCAGAATGTAAGATGGAAGGTGCCTTTCTTGAAACCTGAAATGATCAAATTATAAAAAAAAGGTTCATGACGTTTTTCTTTTCCAAACAAATACAAAGCAAATGAAGTCTGGTCAATAGAAATTATGACGTCATTAATTGGTTAACAGTGAGTACAAAATTTTTGTTTCCATCTCCAAAGTCAAGCTGGGTTCTTCCTCTCAATATGTGGTAGTGCATTTAGAGAGGCTGTCATAAGCTAGAGTCCTTGCACTGAGAGGCTTACTGGATTCTTTCATTTCGACAGGAGGACGTTTTCTCAGACATGCAAGCCACTTCTACTCTAACGGAAATGGTGAAAACAAAATTATTTTTGCAAAACAAGCCCCATATTTGCGGGTTTTAATGTAGGGTAAAACATTTATTTCCTATTGCTTTTCTGTTTGAATGAAGCCCTTTGCCAAATAATATCCACGTTCTCTGCCAAGGAAATAATTACTCTGCCTGCAAAAGTAAATTTAGGCTTATTGTAAAATTACAGAACGGTCACTTTCATTAAACACAGTTGAAGTTAAAGTGTTGTTCATCTCCTTTCATACAATCAATCCCTTAAACTTGTAAAGAAGCCCATCAAATGTTTCACTAATGCTAAATGTAATTTGTAATCCATGGCCAATTTAAAAAAAGGGAGACAATAAACAGAAGAAGTTGGAACATACGAGGGGTGCAAAAGATTAGTATATTGTTTGCAGGGAAAGGAATACCTATTTTCCACCTTCCAATAATCGGCCAACCGTCCCCGAACCCTACACCACCCCTGGCTCCTTGTTTGAAAGTGGGTAAAACCGAAGGGATTTCAACATATGTCAAAAATACTTACGATGTGGATACTTTAATTGATGCTGACAACAAGTCTTGTTGAAACAATAACCTGCAACCTGTTCCTGTGTTGATCTCGTAACAACCCGATTGACATACTGTCCATCTGATCGAAGGAAAGTTCATGTTGTCGATCATTGCCAACACTACTTTCACCAGGAACCCAGTCGGGATCCAACCAGAAAACTTGATACGCAGACTATGTTTATCGGGTAGAAAACAATTACACTGTGTCACAGACTTCGATACGCTGGTCACAAGGTTATAATTATCTTCCCCGTTTCTCGGAAGAGGAGCAGCAAAACTTCGTGCTGCACGAGAACTCAATGGATACATTATCCCCAGCATTTGGAGGTACGAAATTGTGCTACGTTCCTCAAAATCGTCGAATATTGCCCGCAGAAGGACGGAGGACGCGATTCCAGTTGTTTCCAACATATTCCATTCCTCTCGGAGATGAGGATGTTGACGCTCCTCCGATATACCAGTTAACATCTTTGTTAAAGGTGAATGCAAAGATGAAGGGCGAAGAAAAGTCTGTTGCAAGTAGTGAGCGTCACTGGTCTCACCTGTAAAATAAGAACCAAATGTGATCAAAGACTAGGCACTTAAATATAGATCACGTGAGCTTTACTTAATGTATCAACTTTCGACAACACAACAATGTCAACACTCAAAATACTTGTGCAAAACTAAAGACAGTAATTCTTCTGATCGGATCATGACAACCCGTGGCGTATGGGGAGGGGGGCATTGAGTCATACTTATCATGCTTATCTCACTTATTTTAGTGACTCAAAATGAGTCGTAGACTCAAGTCACTGTGGTGTCTCAGTGTGGGCAATTTCCATAATCACCTCATAGAGGAAATCGTCCGGACTCTACAGAGAAAGTTGAACGGACACCATTCCAGCACAATGTGCACTACCTCCCAACACACAACAATAACCTACTTTAAGCAAAAGCAGCATCAAATTGTTATCCTTACCAGACAGCTCACCAAGTAATTTAAGATAAGTGATGAAGTCGGACAAATCCGTATCATTCCGAATGCAGCATGCTTCTTTAATCTCACGTCGAAAGTAGTATTTCTGGTCCTGTGCCTGTTCGATCATCCTCCAAAACAATTCATGATATCTTAAAAATTGAACACTGTATTTTGCCAAGTAATTTTGCTCCCAAAGTAACTGCATAACTTTGAATTTCAGATTTGCGAGAGGTGTATTGAAATTGGTGATCTCCTCAATGTGGCTACATTCACGTCCAACTGAACTAGAAGAAAGAGAATCATGGTCTACAACCACGTGGTCCAGATTCACGAAACAACAAGGTGCCTTGTTATCAAAGTCAACCAGCGGCGCCGTCAGTGAATTAGTAAAGAAGCGTTTTAGTGCTTCTCCAATAGCCGCACAATGTTGTGCGTCGAGTTTACCTGTGTGCGTGACAACGAGCACAACTGGAACTCTTCGTCCGGCAAGACTTCTGATTCTGCTCAATAAAGACTGGGCTTCTGTCAAACATACTTTTAAGTCCTCAAATAGACGAGCGGCAGGTATATCAAAAACGTATACTTCATTCCCAGTCATCAACAGACTAGCTGCAAAGTTATTAATATGTTTGTTAGTGTGAACTGGCGCAAATAAATCAATAAAAATGGAATTTTTGTCACCACAAAACTCCCGACAGCCATAACGACTTTCTATTGGTGAAAGTTGAGCCTCTATAAGATGCCGCACATTCCTATCAAGGCACTCCTTAAGATTCCTGGCATCTCTCAACCATGTCTTAAAGTTGAGGGGGGATGATTTTACTTGGAAGGTCCGTTCCCAACTCGACTCTTTGGAGTTTCTCAATATGAAAGATCCCTTTGACAAAGATTCGATTCTAGTCATTTTTTTGCTGCCAGAACCAAGCAATACTTTGGCAAGCAGGGCATTATTTTCTCCAAGAACGATAATCTTCGAGTATGGAACTTTAGGTAGTATTGAAGCTTGGCAGGTACTTTCAGCAAGTTTTAAGTAGTTCATCATGTCTGGTACTCGGATGCTAGATTTTGTGTGAAAAGAAGACTGCATACTTTCTTCGTGGGCAAACATTGAGTGATCCCCTTGCCTGCTAAAACTGTTTACTTTCACAGAAGGTAGCGTCTGGCGTCGTCTTCGCGGGCTTTGGATCCGCAGATGAAGTTGTTCTGCCTTTTTCGTAAGATTTTTTACTGTAGCTACAAACTAAAAGAAAAAATATGGCTACTTTAAACAAAATGACTCCCGGTAAATTTTTACAAGTATATATTATCTTTGTTGGTTACTTCAATGATTCAAATAAACTAAAACTTAAAGAGAATTTGAATTTAATAATGAAAAAATAAGAAGTAATCCCCAGCATAGCTCTATTGAGGGGTAAGTGGTGGTAACATAGTCCTTTTTCCTTATCTTCCTACCCCACGTTCCCATTCTCTATATCAAAATCTTAGAAGATAAGACAAAGCAGGAAAAAATATGGCTGCTCAATCTAGTTTCAGTTCAGTCTGACTTTGCTCCTAGTCTCGTTTTATGGAGACATTCAACGTTACGTACATAAATTGGTTTAACGAACTCACTTCTTCTGAATTAACTTCATCTTCGGAGCGATGAGTAGGAATGCGGTTGACAGATAAAATCAAGTCGCCTCTATTCAAAATTTTTGAAGCAGGACTTTTTGACTTGACGTTGTCTACCAGAAGAAAGAGATCCTTTGGTCCGCCTTTCGTCTAAATATGAGCAAACAAAAACCTTATTACAACTTTAACTGATATAGGTTTTGACAGGATACCTTTCATTGACACTCTTAAATCCAGTGTCCTAGCTACGCTATTTCACAGGGGTAGTCCACTCGTCTTACACGCCCCCCCCCCCCATCGACCGTCTCCTTTGCGTTCCCTTTCCATTCTTTGGATTTGGATTTCCAACTTAGGGTTTTGTACTAAATGAAAGTAAACAATCTGTTCACATCATGGTGGGTAATTTACTAATGATATGTTTAATATATCCTGCTCTAATGCGTTCTGTTCCTATTGAGCTATTGCATTTTTTAAAACAAGATTTACCGTTTCAGAAAACTTACGGTAAGGGGTATGAAACTTTCGTCAGGGCAAAGTGGGTTGCACAAAAAAGGATTTTAGTAAGTCTAAGGTGTGTAAAGAAAATGGACATCTAACAGAACTTTGCCTAACTGGTAGTTAGCCTTTCAGTAAAGAAATTCTAACCCTACCAAGTAGAATGATCCAATTGACAGGAAAGGGGACTCGATGAATTTTGAAAACTGTTCTCAAAGGTTTTCCAGAGGGAAGAGCTTTCTAGGGGCCCCCTTTTCCCCGTTGGCTATAGGCTATACGAGGGAGCCTTAAAGCGTACCTACAGTATAAATTATCACAGATATATGTTACTAAGCTTGAAAATGAATCCAAATTGTTAACTTCTATTTCACTAGCACGTTCCTGAGCTGAGCTATAAAATGCCAAAGTTTATTCAATCAAGTTTAAAATGGTAGAATGTGACTTCTTTCTTGGACTACTAGCTGAACCATATACAGGACAGATCGGTCCACAGTAATGTTTTGAAGCTTCTCGGAGGGTCACGTGATATAGGTTAGCGTGCTCTGGTAGGTTCACTACACTGCAGTGGAGTAACCAGCTGGGGCAGGGGAGTCCCCAGTTAAATGTCTTGCCCCCCCCTCTTGCCTCCACATGAAAATCGAAGGTAAAAAAATATTGGGCAAAATTTGTACAGGACAAAATCTTGGCCAAACCCTCCTTGAAAGTAGTTTCTTTTGTATTTCCAAGGAAAATCACAAGGCCAGAGCACCAGGGAAGCGCTATTTCCTGCAATCTGAGAGACATTTTTATCAAAAAAATATCTCTGCGCGCCAACCGATGGTGGCGCTCCGTTTAGATAGTCTCATTACAGCTTGTCCCCCCCCCCCACTACATCAACCCTTTGCCCCTAGATGAAAAAGTCTGGCTACGCCACCGCACTACAGTAACAACGTTAACGACCATACAACTGGGTATGATTGTTAAGGTGTCCTGTTGTAGGCCTAATGTTATAGCCAGTCAGTTGCAGAATACACCTTTTGAAAATTTTTCTCACCAGACCAAGAGATATTGTTACAGTCTAAGCAAGCTTTGTATACGTGTAGCCAATTGCAGGCGACTGCATACTATGTAATGCCCAGGACGTATGTATGTACTGAACAGGGCAATGCAATGCAGATAGTAGATAGCAAATAGAAGTTACGGAACAGCTGATCGAAATTACGGTTCCCATGACACCGAAATCGACTAGAGTAAGCTAATCTACATCACATGAACCCCAATGTCGGCTTCTGTTTCGAGCCATATTCCACGTTGACTCATATCCTCCAGTTAGGCTATGTAGCTCAGCGGTGCTATTCAAATTACTGACTTTGTTTTTCCTTTTTTAACGAAAGCCACGGCCACGGCACCTTATGCCAAAGTGTGATCACCTGTCTAACATATATGGTGGCTTGGCTACATGAGCCCTCTCCGCACAACAAATTTTTCAAGGCCATAAAACACTCTCATTTCAAAACGAAAGAAAGACAGTAATGTGAGCTATACAAGAAGAACATAACAAATCATTGCGCAATCGGCTATTTCAAAGTAAGTGAATCATTTTCAAAATTGTATATCATAGCAACGGAGAAAGCTATGAGAGTGAGAGTTGCATGACTGAGATTCATTTGCCAATCTCTAAATTATAAATACTTGTAATTCAAGACTTCGGGTACAGTTTAGTTAATAATATTGTAGAGTTGTAGAGCAAACAGCTCTTAACATAGCAATCGATGTTCTTCACAAACTCGGTGCTACAATAAAGTAGCACAGGTTCCCAACAGGGAGCTGTTCGCAGACGACTCCCTGTTCCAGTTGTCCAAATATACAATTTCATTATTGTAGTTATCTTACTTTTGAATTTTTGCGATGACACATTTGTCAATACCCAATTTTGCGCAAGCTTTAAGACACAACTTACTCCAATTTCTATTCACGGTTTGTAATTACTGACTTTGTTTTTCCTTTTTTAACGAAAGCCACGGCCACGGCACCTTATGCCAAAGTGTGATCACCTGTCTAACATATATGGTGGCTTGGCTACATGAGCCCTCTCCGCACAACAAATTTTTCAAGGCCATAAAACACTCTCATTTCAAAACGAAAGAAAGACAGTAATGTGAGCTATACAAGAAGAACATAACAAATCATTGCGCAATCGGCTATTTCAAAGTAAGTGAATCATTTTCAAAATTGTATATCATAGCAACGGAGAAAGCTATGAGAGTGAGAGTTGCATGACTGAGATTCATTTGCCAATCTCTAAATTATAAATACTTGTAATTCAAGACTTCGGGTACAGTTTAGTTAATAATATTGTAGAGTTGTAGAGCAAACAGCTCTTAACATAGCAATCGATGTTCTTCACAAACTCGGTGCTACAATAAAGTAGCACAGGTTCCCAACAGGGAGCTGTTCGCAGACGACTCCCTGTTCCAGTTGTCCAAATATACAATTTCATTATTGTAGTTATCTTACTTTTGAATTTTTGCGATGACACATTTGTCAATACCCAATTTTGCGCAAGCTTTAAGACACAACTTACTCCAATTTCTATTCACGGTTTGTAATTGGTTAAGCTTTGACTTTTGTTTATACCTGAAATGAACGCTTTAAAAACAAAGCTCCTGTTGACGTAGTGTTCACCAGGAAGGATATGCCATTTGCCATTTAGATACGTCTCATATTGAATGTTTTTAAACATTCTTTTACAGCTTTGATATGCAAACAACCGCAGATAAGTGTGTTGTCAAAAACACACTTCATGATGGTGAGCCTAGTGTGCCATATGTCCTGAACTCAACATATAAAAGATATTAGATCTTGATTTTGATGGAAGGGTCGTCTAGAATGATACCTTTTGACTATTCTTCTTTTAAATGCCTGGATACTGAGGCTTACGACAATTTACTGTCCAAAACATATGAAAACAGACATATGATTCATTTTCAACATATACATACTTCTCTTTCCCAGATACTAATTTTTGTTCAGTCATAGCACTGGAAAGCAACGTGTTCAGCACTAGTTGTCCGGTGAGAGAGCACGAGAATTTGACTTTATGACAACTTTGTTTCTTTATAAGTCGATTTCATCAATCATATGGTGCGATAGCAGCACCTTTCACTTCATGGTGAGTTCACGACATCTTTACACCAACCACACCGTTTGTGGTTACTTTACTTCGGCTGTAAGACAACACATTCAAATTCTCCTGAAGGTTAAAATCTAAAGTGGCAGGAGCACCGTTCTACTAGAAAATACAATCCCCTAGCC
Source organism: Holothuria glaberrima (assembly GCA_009936505.3). Classification (NCBI taxonomy): domain Eukaryota; kingdom Metazoa; phylum Echinodermata; class Holothuroidea; order Aspidochirotida; family Holothuriidae; genus Holothuria; species Holothuria glaberrima. The sequence goes on along the minus strand of WURT03501982.1, from coordinate 13,109 downwards.
TGTTTCTGAGAATTACATTTTTTCCCTGAATATATCTCGTCCTACTTCAACACCTTGTCTGTTTAACGAGTTGTTCAATTTGGGTGAAGATCAATACCTGGAGTGTAAAGAGAGGCGTAGGTATTTTTTCTCTTACAAAATGGCATCAGATGGGCGGCTTGCTGGCGCGGCCCTCTTTCTCATGCGTCTTGATTTAACCTACTTCCTCCATTAAGTTTAACCAAGTTTATCTCCTGAGGGCAGTCTATGTGACTTTTCCGTCTGCCATAATTTCTTCAAATCGACAAATTTGCAGAATGAATTTGAAAGTGTGGTTCTAACACTTTGGGGTGAATGTAGTTGTTAAAAGCTTAATCCATTACCGACAAGGGACATGGGGTCCCCCCCCCCTTTTCTCAATCTGCCAACCAACGAAAAGGGGAAACCAGAATCCGATTTATCTGTCAAACAAAACACACGCACGCAACTTCACACATACACAAAAGTACACACAACAAGAAACTGAGAGCGACTATCGGTATCAATGTTCACATTCAGGTAACAGTGTACTGACTTTCTATTCCATTTTTCAATAATAGTTAAGGCCAACGAGAGCCAGTTGTCTTCACTCCTTGGTCACAGGAGGAAGAAAACACCACTTACACGGGTAATCAGAAGTTAGACAGAACAACAGAAAGCAATGATCTAACGGCCAGACATGAATCAAGTTCCTACATACGGTAATCTAAGAATATAGAAAGGATAATTGAAGGTCAACCTCAATCGCAAGTGGTTGATCCTAGCTGGACCTGGTTCTAATCAGCTCAGCTTCTTGTAGTCTAAATACTTTTCTACTCATGAGCATCACTGCATCTCCGGCAAGAACCAAACTCAAGATGTCAGTGCTCTTGGGCCTCAGTCAAAGTCATCTGTAACTGATCTGGTTAATACATTAAGGGGTCAATAGACACTGTGTATCAGTTAAAGCCCAGCGTTGTTTAACAAAATCCTGCATTGTAACTTTCTTTACATCATTGACCCTTTCCTGAAGATGGCCTACAGTCTTCGACAAAAAGATGAGGAAAAAACAAGCAAAACAAGCAACAATGAGATCACCATCCACTGTCTGCATCCCCATTCCCTGTTAAATGTTGCGGTAGCCCAGTGTGTTTTTCAATTGAGACTTCAACATTGATACGAGGAGCAGAGTTTGTCCAATGTACTTTTGTATAAGGATGAGAGTCTCGTCTATCAGTTCAGGAGATTCTCCCGTTTCCGAGAAACCAAGCTTTACCTGAATGAGAGAACACTTATGCGACGCATTAAAGGTTTGCTAACCTAGATCAAGCAATGCTTAGCAAGAAGGAGAAGCACCCAAAAACTTGCGATGACTTCAAACAGGGAAGGTGAATAACAACACCGAAGGAGCATTTAGTAGCTATGACGAAGAACTCACCGAATATGCATTTAATTGCATTACAAATACCATTCCCCACTGATAATGCATGCACAGAAAGCCTGAAAATGTTGGTACCCGGGGTGCTCGTGGGGTCTTCAAGTGGCAGAGTGGTTGTATAGATAGAGTGGTTTACATTGAGTGAACCAATTATTGCCACGAATACAGCTTGAGGTACTTCCTTCTCCCAGGAACTCCTTTGATCCTTCCACTTTGCAAGGATTGAAATCACCATCGGCTGCCAATGCCAAAGAACCCAGCTGGGCAACTCATTGAAGCGCTATCGAGGACGCTAGTTACCTATCCGAATTTGCATTTTGTGCTCTCTAACATTTGAGGTTTTGTTGACAAGGGGTAAAGAGGGCCAGAACTTTGCATGCTTTTGCATTTCTTCGTTCTAATTACCTGGGCTATGACTCTGAGTTTGAAGTTCAAGCCAAATGGTTCTTTCCCGGTACTTCTCAGTTCGACTTCTTTTGGAAGTTTCCATTCAATCATATGAGGGGTCTTCATTGCAACTTCACAGACGTCCTCTGTGTCCATCGTATCTTCTCGAATCTGTGTGAAGAGAACATTTTACAATTTACAAAAGCAAAAGCTGAAGCAGCAAAGAAGACGATCCCTGAGAAATCGAGCTGGCACTTCTTTCTGTTCTCTTTTCATCTGAAAGTTTCTTGCTACATTTTGACACACTAACTTGGCACATAATTTATGGACTATAAAGTAGCTAAACCTTATGCACTATTTTCTTATCCCTAAATCTTCAGTATAAATAGAGGTAGGCCAAACATGACACCAGTTTTTGGAATCCTTTTAACACTCACCTGCACGTCTCTAATCTGCGAGTGGTTGTGGCTTTCTCTGAAGGACTCACTGATAAAGTCATTTGACGTCAGAGACTGTGCGCTTCTATTTCCATCAGATCCTATGTCAGGAAACGCGATATTTCTGTCGTTTGGATACATGGTCCTTGGACGGGGCATACTGCCCCCTCCTCCCCACAATCGTTTCCTTGTGCTTTATTTTCGGAATCTTTGCAACAGCTGTAAAAAGAAAACAAAAAATGCAGAGCTGAGATGACTTTCCCAAGAGCTAAATTATAACGTCCTCTCTATATTGTCAAGTAAGTCTTATATTACAGGTTTTCTGATTTGAGTGATGTCATTTAATCGTGTCACTGTGGTAATTAGTAGAGCCAGGATCTTTAGGTGGATCTACTGGCAAACAATTGAAATGTTTTAAA
>WURT03501871.1:0-21701 GCA_009936505.3 Holothuria glaberrima | reverse complement strand
TAGGTTTCTCTTATCATCGAAACCAAAAATGGAACCTACTGCCATTGTGCTTGGTGCTCAGCATAAGCAATGGAGTAAGGAAAATAAGCCATTGAGCCACAACTGGAAAAAGGGCTGTGGCGGCCCGACTTCAACCAATTGGTTAGAAACTGAGTCGTAAAACCCTCCTCTAACTAACTAACCTATCTCACTGGGTCAGCTGGCAATGAATTAACAAAACTTTGCAAAAAATTATAAATACGCACTTTTAGTACTTATAATGATGGTTCTAACAACCATCAAATATGACATACATGACAGTGATGAAACACTGACATATGAAATATATGGCAATTTAAACTTAATTTTTTATTATTACTATTAGATATTTGGTACCAACAATAGTGAAAGTACAAGGTAAGTGGGTATATAGACCAGAGATCTGAAACACACACAGTGAAGTGAGTGCACCCCTTACCCTAGCTAAGAAAAACCTAATAAGTGGATAAATAATGATCAGATAGTCTCTTACGAAAACTCTTCACAAAAGGAATGTCCTGTAAGTCCAAAGGAAGGTCATTCCAAAGTCTTGTAAAATGAACAAAAGGCGAATTATAGAAAGCCTGAGTCTTTGCAGTCCAGTGAAGAAGCCTTCCTGGGGCATGAATGCTAGGTTTTGTGAATTGATTAAATTCAGCTGGACTATGCCCATGAACAACTGTGACCAAGAGCAAGTCTTTGTAAAGCAAGGTTTTGCTTGATACTGATAATATTGAAATGCTTCAACCTGTTTTCATAAGTTACTAACTCATTTGGAAATTTTCACCGATACAAAATTTTCGTAGCCCTCCTTTGGACAGCTTCGATACGATCTAAATGACATACATTCAAAGGGTGCCAAATAGAACCACAATACAACAAAACAGGTAAGACAAGAGTCTTATATAAAAGTAAGAAAGACTCATGAGGCATCCCACTTGTACAACAAGAAACAAATCCTACCAGTCTAGAAGCAGATTTACAAATACGATGAAAATGATTGCTGAAAGAAAAATTGCTGCTAAACAGAACACCTAGGAGTTCATAATTTTCAGTAACAGTAAGAGGATTGCTTCCAATACAGTAATCATGAAATAAGGCATCATTAAATTTACACCTAGAAATATGCATGATAGCACACATTCAGTGGAAGCTCATTATCAACAGACCACTGGAAAACAGTATTCAAATCATTCTGTAATATATGCTTATCCTCTTCACATGTAATAGGTCGGATAATAGTATGATCATCAGCAAATTGAAATATTGATGAAGAAAGACCACAGGAAATATCACTGACAAAAGCAAGAAACAGTATGGGGCCCAACACAGATCCCTGCGGTACTCCACTATAGATAGTTGTCCAATTAGAAAATGCCCCTTTAAAGACAACCCTTTGTTGGCGCATCTATAGGAAGTCCTGAATCCAGACAAGAATGTTTCCTCTAATCCCCAACCTGTGAAGCTTTAAAATAAGTTTATTATGTGGCACTCTGTCAAAAGCAGAGCTAAAGTCCAGGAAAACTGCATCCACGAGGTTGCACGAAGTAGTATCCAATGATGAAATTAGATGATGAACTTTGGATAGCATTAACTCACAGTTTCTCCCAGGATGAAAGCCCAAATTGATTTGTACCAAGAATAGTATTGTCATCAAAGAACTTCATGAACCTAGAACAAATAAGCTTTTCCAGAATTTTACTAATAATTGGTGTTAATGAAATCGGTCTATAGCTCGAGGCAACAGCTATTGGCTTTGGTGACCCTTTGTAAACTGGTACAACATTTGCCATTTCCATTCCAGAGGTACCACTCTATTGGGGACAGAAAAGTTGAAAAACTGACAAAGAACATTCTTCCAAGCTTAAGAAAAATTGGCAAAAGCCCAGCTGGACTGGCTGATTTACTTGTGTTCAACTGCAATAAGATATTATTGACCTCATCCACAGTAAAACTTGAAAAATTGATAGAAACACTTGATGAGTGAGTCACAAGGAGTCTAAATTTGAAATATCCACTGGTATGTATGGCTGGGATCCATGGGAGGCAAAAAAGTGCATGAAATTTTTGGCAACTTCATTTGCATCAGTAAATAAGGTGTCATCAAAGTAGAGAGATGTCACACTGGAAGACCTTCTTTGAGAGCTAATAAATCTCCAGAATTTCTTTAAATGAGTTGATTCCTTAGCAAAGCCTAATATATATGCCCTATGGGCCTTACGAATCTCCTTCTTACAAAGGGCACTGGCTATTTTGTATGACTCCCAGGATTCAATAGTACCAAGTTCTTTGGCTTTCAAGTATAAAGTTCTTTTCTTTCTACAAAGTTTCTTAATTTCTTTTGATATCCATGGTTGAGAGCGGCTGTGCTTTATACAAACTTTCTTTGTTGGAATTGTTCTACTAATAGACCTTTTTAACTGACTTGAGATGTTTTGCCATGTGGAGTAAACATTACCATCAAAACAATTCATCCAGTTAATTTTGGAAAGATGTGATATATAAAAGTCAAAGTTAGCATCCTTTAAGTTATAAATTTCTTTAGAAACACGTTTCGCTGACTGTGAGGTGATACTGAATGTCACTTCAAATGCCTGATGATCACAACCACGTAAATTGTCAGTTACAGTACAATAGTCCACAATAAAAGGGTTGTTATTGAAAACAAGGGCTAAAAATATGGTATTTTCCCAAACTAGTTACCCAAAACTCAAGGGCTTTTAAAACCACAAACTTTCAGACCATAACCAGAATTTACCCAAATTACCTACTGGGTAGAGACCCTGGTTAAACAATTTAGCCAACAATTGAAACGGAACAAGAATATCAACCAAAAGGATTCCAATTAAAATACCTATCAAAGGTAACAGTGGAACTATCTACAAGTTCACATTCCAATTTTTTAGACTGCAATACTGAAGTCAGTATCACTGCATAAAAGACTATACTACCCTCTTTGCTCTATACTTGAGAACTCCAATCAATCAGCTTAATGGTAAATTTGACTCTAAATATATGTATTCTTTGGGTTTTAAAGCCTGCACAAACTATTAACCAGATTATGCTACCTTGTATGCACTTAAAAACAACAATACTGTATCCACTGAGAAAAGTTATTGCAACACAATGCTAAGTTGGAATTTTGGCAACCTCTGAAAAAAGAAGACAAGTGAATTTCCCTAGGAAAAAAACATACCCTTTCTTGGTAAATTTGACCTTAGCCAATGCTTACCACACAGTAAAAAACTTGACATTGTAAAAAGTTATGCACACGTGACCTTAAAAACACACATTCTGAAATACTTTGATATTTTATCCTCACATAAAATCTGAACTAATTCATTTTATATTTTATATGCCATATTACACCCTATATCAATTATTCTTGAACTTCAGGCTGTTGGGTGTGACACAATCTTTGATAAAAGCTGCACCAGATTAAAGGAAAATATTGCGTTTCTCCGACTTTTTATTGAATCTATCCTGTTTTACATATGATCAGGTCGTTAACTGGAAAAAAAATTCTAGCCAGTGTGCACTAATTAACGAGTAATTAACCTTTTTGTAACAACTGACAAATTTGTTCACCCAAACAATTATGCATGCAAAACCACACCTTCGTCACCCCTGATCCACCAATCAAATCAATTTATCATGTTACGTCAGACAGTAACAAACGCCTTCTACAGCATGTGCAAAATGTTCGTAAAATGCGAATGGACTACTGGAGAATTGTTACTTCACTGTCTGTATTGAACTAACTACAGCTGGTATACTAAGGGGGTCTTATAACTTCCCCGCCATTCTTTTTGCTATACACAAAAATTGTAGCGATTGCATATGGGCCTTAGCAGTTAGCAGGTTGCTTCACTTTTGAAACAGCAGGATGTGAAAGAGATTATTGGTGCTTCAGCAACTGCTACTGTACATCGGTTCAGTCCCTATTAGAAAATGAAAAGTTTACAAACCTGTGATGCCACTCGTCCAAAAATTATGTACAAATATTCCTCAAAGTACCAAAAATTATGTACACATATTCCTCAAAGTACCAAAACTTTTGTACTTATATTCCTCAAAGTACCAGGAACGTTCATTACAATTCTGTAACACTAATGTACACAGTATGAGCAGTGAACAGCATGGTGAACAGGTGAATAGGGAGATGGCACTGAATCTTCCTGGGTGGGCTGTTATATCCCATAGTGCAGCACAGACGGTATGGAAACTGTTGTGTTAGTTTGTTGTGAGCATGAAGGACATGCAGGCAGACAGGGTCGTGGGATGTGCTTTGGGTAAGTGAGGTCAACACGCATTGCGTAATGAGTGTAAATATGACCCTGCATAACTCTCTTCCTAAATGAATATGCGGCGGTACGAACGCTGTATGTGGGCGACGCTTATCGTTCGTTAATGAGCCGGTTCGGTGAGGAAATTGTTGCTTCTTTTTGTCCATATTTCGTGAGATTTGTGTTGATCTGCTGCAATTTATTTGTGATTCGTGTTTGGAAAGGGGAATAGACAACAATGGAATTACATTGGTGTCACTTTATGATATTTTTCAAATGCAATATTTCCCTTTAAGTGCATTCATAAAACCCCATTCACCGTACCCTCCAAGAAACAAAGAGGCCTTCATTCAATGTTGTAAACATATTCAAACCAGTATGACATTGCTAATACGTGTACCAACCAATTTTTACAACATCCTCAATAACTTTTTCTCTCAGTTCACAAATCGTTTCAAGCAACTTTAAATATTTCAAAAAAATAAGCAGGATCAAGTTCATTAACCCGGAGGAAGCGTCTTGAAGTGAAAGGTGGCTCTCGACTTGCATCTCTCCTTACAGTTTGCGAAATGTTACTCTTACAAATTGGTAAGTGCTTGAAATAACCTTCAGGATAGCACATTAATTCAAAATCAATGCAAAACTTGTTTAAAAATACTTGGGGAGCTTTCTCAGAAATAAATTTTCCCAGTGCTTTTGTCTTGAAATGAGCACCACAAGAATTCCAAAATAAGTGTGAAACTTATGACTATCAAAAACATTAAATGTGATCCGCAAATCACTCAGCGGTAAAAAACAAAAAACCGGGGTAAGCACTCTTATAAGACAATAGAAGATGTTCTGATGTCTTCTTCAGAGTTCAAGGATTTAAAGACAGGATATCACAAACATACATTTCATGTTCCTCAAGTACATTATCAAAATCCCCTGAGGTGGCGGTATTAAATTCAACCTCCTCATCGCGAAATTAAACATGGTAATGATGTAACAGTACCTCAGAGAAAATGAAGGACTGATGGAAAAACACTGATATGCGACCTACACTCAAGGTTGACAATGCTGCTCCTCAAAAAATCAAATTTGAATAATTAAGACAATTTATACATGAAATCTGCTTCCTACTAATGGCATAAATATCCCAGTACCCTGAGGTCAAAAAAGACAAAATTGAGATTTATTTACTTTAAAAGCATACATATCTCACCTGGTTTCCCTGTTATAGCTACTGCATGCCACACACCACATGCAAGCTTTCCAATGGTATAGTGAGTCTGGATAGCAACAGGTTCAAAATATGAAAAAGAAGATGGCTGTCTTGCAGTCATTACGTGGCAATTCTTCCCCCACATGTATATCTGACCATCCACTGTTGAAAGTCAAAATAGATATCACTTTGTTAGTAACTGCCAACATACAATTTGTCCTTCTTTATGTCAACAGATTACTCACACTACTTTTTTCTCCTACATTTGTTTCTTTTTTCATTTTCAATCAAACTAGAATTTCAAATCTTAAGGACAATTCCACTCCTAAGGAATTGCAATGAAAACATTAAAGGTGCCTTGAAGGTAATTCTAATTCTTTGTTCTAAACCATTATTCTACTGTCTAGTATTGTCTCACATAAGAGGGAATATATACAGTTCAATGGTAGGTAAGGAGGAATGATGTTGTCTATTTAAATTACCACAATTTCGGTTCATAGCTATACAAAACCCTGGACTAAACTTTAGCACTATTGATACAAAATAAAGATGTATGCATGAGTACTAAGTACCCTTTATTTTGTTTTTAAAAAAAAGTAACCTTATGCCACTAGCATAAATAATCTTTCAAAGCACAGACTATACTTTAGGGAATTTTTTATCACAGTTTAGTACATTTGATATACTAGCATTGATAAGTACACAACAGTGAAACAAAGTCAACCCATTAAGATTGTGCCACTGTGTGACTGTATAAAGTTAATCAGCTCTTATTTGGTCTTTAAGTGCCACAGATAATTTATACTGTAATCAAGGAACCAGAAATATAGATGATGCTTATCACTTATGACAGATGACTTTTAAAAAAACTGAAACATTAAACTTAAAGTTGGAGTAAATTGCAAACATAAAATCAAGAAGGAAAAATGACATAAGGGCAACAGCTACCAATGTTTAAGAATAGGTCTATACATTTGAGTGTTAAAGTGACATATGAACAGGAAAATCTGCATGATAAATACACCTTGTGCATCCCATCCAATCCTGTTGAAAATCTAAAGCTAAAAATACTCTATATGCTCATAGCAACATTATAGTCTGACACAAATGATACGATACTTATGATTTCATGTGTCTACATAATGTGAAATTTGTAAATGTTCTTGAAAAAATATCACTCTAAGATGAAAACCTGAAACCAATGGGAAAAAAATACAGGAAATTTTGTTTAGCAATTGACATTTTAGAGCATGTGAAATTTACAAAAATATGACAGATGTGACAATTTTAAGTGACAGACATTCTTGCCATTACTAAGGCACTCCATGTAAGTAAGAGATAAAAACTCTTACCACCTCAGAGAAATTTGAGCTCATACTTTCCACATTTCAACTATATTTCAGTGTTGGATTCTACAATTGACAAAAGTGACAGTGGCACTTTGGATATGTTTAAAAATTATACTAAAAAATGAGGAAATATGAAACAAAATAAGTTGTCAGCAAATGCTTCCATGAATTTAACTTTGTGGTGATATTGAAGTTTTCTAAGCATTTCAAGGAAGAAACCTCAAGGATAACACCTTTACAATACTACGGTAAGTAAAATTACTTATTTCATCCTGTAGTCATGCTTTTGGAAGGCCACTGATAGTTATCATGGAGGAGAAAACTTTTCTGTGAAACACAACTTGTGCATACTTTAACTTTTTTTATTTCCATTTCATGTGAAGTTTTTATCAACTTGTATGTAAAATTGACATTCAAAAAAGACACAAAAACCTTTATTTTATCCTAAATTAAAACTTCATGAAATGGGAACTTTCCCCCACCTTTATATTGTTTTCAGCTACACATCTTTCTTAAATTTGCATATCAATGCGGAACAAAAAAGAAAGGTAGATACAGTGTTATATAACTGAGGTAACATTACAAATATCACACTTGGTCTAATAGCAAATTACCTGCAGAGGTATCTTTTTAATTCCTGGATGGAGTGAGGCAGTTAACACAAAGCATTTACCCACACAAATCAACATAAAAATGAATTTAGATCACAATCAGTCCAAATGTCTATAGGTATTTACTATGCTCCCAAAATGTTTAAATATTTAACTTCACTAAACATGCCCACCAGTGCACCTCATGAGTCAATGGAGCTAGGTTTGGAAAAATGTGGAAAATCTTTTAACTTTGATAAAATGTATGAACCCAGAAAGTACAATGTTTATTGGGAATGTAGAGATACTTAAAAATTTTGCTGCTTTATTGAATGGAAAATTTAACGGCAAAACCTTGGAAGTCTATAAAAAAAGAACAACACTGAATTGTAATTTAGATAAAGGTATACAAGCTACTGTAGGTTAGTTTGTCCCCATAACCCTCCCAACTCTACCCTGCTTCAATGACATGTTGAACCAGGAGAGGAAACTAAATGTTTCATACAGTTGGCAACTTTGTTATCCCATAAGCTTATATACTTGGGGCCCTCATTGCAGCATTTTTCAACAGCTTACAATTTTTTTCCTTGTTCTAGTAAAATATAGGCTATATGCACACATTTTGAATACTACCCTCTGTGTCTTCCAGAAAACACTCCTATTTTGTTGTATCATTCAGCTATGAGAAGGGAATAGATTAAAAGTGAAGCAAGCAAAACCTTTAGTTGGTTTATCTATAATCAATGTGCAGACAACTGCAAGCAAGAGGTTTACATTATCAAATTACTTTTATATCTTCACAAACCTGGTACATATTTCAATCCATACATTTTTTGGGCAAAAAACAGCAGATGAACCTTCCCCTTAAAATATTCATAGAAAGGGAGGTGGGGATTTTGTAATTTTTTTCAGAAGTACACTGTACACTACAACTTGGATTCCAACCTATAATGAATCATTAAACAAGAAAAATCTCAAAAATGCAATTACCTGTTACAGCAGCACTGTACAACTCTCCACACGCTATCTGTGATATTTTGTTTGGAAATGATAAGTGAGGGAGACATTTTGGCTCAGACAGGAAGAGTGTTCCATTCCCGAATCCCAGTTGGCCATCAGCTCCTCCTCCCCAAGTGTAAACAGACCCTGAGCCTAAAACACACACACAAAAAAATGATACCTGGTTTATTGTATTCTGGTCAGTAGGAAACTAAGCTCAACATTTGTTTTAAATACTCTCCTTAAAAAAGAAGTTCATTTCAAAACACGTCATTATACAGATGATCATATACTGTACAAACAGGTTGCAAAGTCTACTATGCACCAACTGCACAAGGGCTAGGGCTGTTACAAAAAAAAAAAATTACAAACATTTCCCTTGCCAAGTATCTGTTACTATGTTCTTGAACTAAAATATTGTATAATAAAGTAAAATTGCCCAAGGAGTGATCTTGCATGAATTTGATAATTCAGTAACTCGACAGCTGTTTCACAACCACCCCTGAATTATAGCAGCCAGCTGGGCTCCCAGAGTTATAGCAGGGAGGTGATATTACCTCCCTCGTTATAGGAAATACACATTAACTCTAAATTTATATTCATATATCAGCTAAATCTTACAAATCTCCTTCAACATCACTCTCAAGTATATCTTTCATAATGTGTCTGAACAAAAATATTGATTGAAGGTACATTGGGGTAAGGATGAAATGTTATAACCCTTGAGTTTCACACTCACACTTACATAATCATCACGTAAGGTAAATCATGAAGGTAGACCAAGGAATTGTTTTGTAATACTTTAACAACTCAGTTTCAAAAGTATTGTCAAATGATGAAAAAGAACCATTCAGGAATAAGGATACCAGAGTATACTTCTTCAAATTACAATGACTAAATTTTCTTTATACCATGGGAATTATGTTAATTCAAATTAGGGTGACCCTATCATTGTTGTTTAAGCAAGATGAAGGAATCAAGTACCATATTAAGGAAGCTTCCACATGCCTTCATGATCTTATCAGTAGGAACCAGTAAAATACATTACTAATACCATTACCAGGCACTCCCCCTGTCATACTTGTTTGTGTAAGTCAAGAAAACCAAAAAAAATGAAACAGAATGACCACCAGAGGGGATTTTCAAGGATGATGTGTAATCACAGGGGGAAGACTGACACAAATGAATGTCATATCAGTAATTTGTGTTCAAAATGCTCTTCCTTATCACAAAACTGAAAGAAATAATGTATGAGTTTATATACACAGGTGGTATCAACTTCATGGCAGACAGCATTTACCTTGAAACTGATATTTCAGATGTGGTAGTATCTAGATGACAGTACAATTTATAAAGAGCCAGTTACAGTAAGCTAATGCATTCTTCTTCCACACAGTAACCCCAACTGCAATACTGTAAAACAGTGAACTAGAATTTAAAGGTATAGTATGCATCTGAGTCTCTCATAGGTGGAAATCTAGAGTTTAGGTAGGGGGGGGGTGGAGGAAATGGGAGGATATATTCCGCCCATATTTTCATACAAATCTCTACAGCCATCATTTCTCATCGAAAAACATCTTGGCAATACACAGTCCACTTTTAAGTTCAAAGCAGTACACATAAAAAAAATGTCAAGATCAATGACAATTTTAACCTCTGTACTACAATTATACCATGAGAATACTTGACAAATTCCAGCCTATTTTGTACCCATTGGCTTCTCAAATGTAAATTTCTGCCACTTTTCATTTTCCGGTCTGCCCTAGAGATGTGCGTTTTTCTCTTCTGAGATACGAAGATCAAAGATAGTTCTTCCACCTATTTGTCATCCCTAGAGTTTACTTTGCCTTCACTTGTCCTTAACGACCAAAACCATACACAGCAGGCTAAACTTCAGTTTCGCTTTAAACCATCTTCTCCTTGTTCATTCAAAAACAGTATCAGAGCGCGGCAAACTTAATTTCATGCTCTGTTGCGTTGCACAAGGGCAATAAACAGGAACCACATGTGATTATTCAGGTTGATACGAGTCTACAGGTGAGCAGGGCAAATAATCTAGGGTGTAATAACGACAAAATTTTGAAAACTGCTACAGTCAAATATAAATTTTGGAAAACTGCTGCAATTGAGGATACTAATACTGACAGTGGATGTCAAGGTATCAACCTTTTTAACTGACATTCAGAAAAGTTAATCTGAGTAAGTAGAATTACATGGCTGATGTCAGTAAAGAAGGGAGAGGGAGACTATGTCAACGTATATTATACATGCACATATATGTCAGTATTATTATGAGTTATAGGATGAGCACAGAGGAAGCAAGCTTGGTAGGGAGGGGGAGGTGATTCCCATTTTCATTCAAATTGTTCTGAGTGCATACTACAGACCTAAAATTCAGGCTCTAAATTGCTGCCAATGTGACACAAGTAAGCTGGTTTGTACAAACTTTGAAAGTGTGATTAACAGGTTTAACATTCTATGTCAAAATATTTACGATTCTTTGTTAAACTGCCCAGCAGATGCGTATTGCTCCTGCCGCCACACTGACTGCACTTGCAATACCAACGTCCCCACACTTTTGCAAGAATTCTTCCTCAAACTGCGTAAAAACTGTACGCTATTAACTATTCATATATACGATCACGACAAACAAAAATTATAAATATTGCATGAAAAAAACGACTAAAGCAAGTCTGATTACCATGCTGTTTCGAACAACAAATGTCCATGAGATTTTAGGGTGTGATTTTGTTCGCTTCAAGCTCACACAGCATAGTCCCATTGCCTTACTGTGTAAAAGTGAACGTTGCAGCTGAAGGCTTTTTGTGCAATGTGAATATTCATATATTGAAACCAATCAACAGTAGAGAGGTAAAATCAAATTGGGCTCATGAATATAGTGAAATTGGATGATCTCTGTTATTGTTTGAAGGTGTTAGAGTATGTACGTCAAAAGAGGAGTACAGATTCAACACCTTGTATGAAGGTAAGTAGAATGATAGAGTGCCATGCCTTGAAAATATGATTTCTCTTCCTCAACACTAGTACAGGCTGCTTTTAAGACCATACTCTAGCTCTCACCCAAAATATTCTGTACTATATCCACATAGTACAAATGCAATTAGTGACATGCACTTTGACTGACAGCAGCTTAAACAATAGCTTTGCTCTGATTGGTCAATGATAACTTCTGCAGTCACTTGTGTTCCCAATTGCTCACAGTATTGTGGCCTGACACACCTTAAACTCAGGGCAAGCTTCTGTCGCTCTCTCGATCAGAAAGGTGGACAAGGCTAGCTTTCTTTTTTTTATTTTTTTTATTTTTACATTTGAAGAGGAGCTAGATATAAACTTAGTAAGGAGAGGAAATTTTTACTCTCGAGGGCTAAATGTCACTATCTTTATTAAAACATGCAACCAAGCATGTATGGTACTAAGGAGAAGACTCTAAGCAATGTCATGTCATGTTTATACCTTGTCCCCCCTCCCATTATCTATACTTTGCAATACCTTTTTCACTTACAATTTTCCAAGTGCTGAAAATTTATCACTAATTGATTTAAAAGTATGCAGCTCACTCTGAAATCCACTACCTCTCCCACCTTCTTGATTTATAACTGAAGTTCAATTGCATGGAAACTTCAGACACTTTGAACTAATAACATGTACCAATATATATATATATATATATATGCCAAACATTGATGGTTGACATTTCTTTAGAAAAAAGTCCTTTAACATTTCAAAGGAAGTAAAGACATATAAATAAACCAATACATATGCAGTCTACCAAGAAAGCTGAATTATGTATTAATATACACAGAAGCAACCTGTGCAAGGCATAAGTCTAGCACTGAGAACTTACTTATGTTTTTTTTTACTTTCACAACTTTTACCTTTATAGGAATATAAGACAATGTTTCCTGACTTTATTTGCAGTGATGGATGCCAGTATATACCTTTCTCTTTGCCCAGCATTTTCCTCAACAGGTCAATGAAACTATGTGATCACCCCTGGGTGTATCCCTTCCACCTGAATGCCAAACTCACTTACAATACACATTTATAGCCCAGTCATCACTCATGATTTCATATATATACATAAACCCTCCAAAAGCATTCATATTCGATTCATTTAGTGATAAATTGGCCCCAAATCTGAAATGAGTGTCATAATGTTTTAAAAGCTTGGGAATACTAGAAGCCAGTGGCAGTAATCTGTCATTTCACAGGCAGGAGTGAAGGTGGTGATCCATCACCCCAGGTTGATTACGCTGAAGAAATGTAATTCCTAAAGCCCAAACTTCAGATCAGGTGAACTCATGAAAAAGACAGAAAAAAAAAGGAAAAACAAAAAGAAAAACATTTTAAATGCATCTTTTGCAGTGAAAAGAGAGGAAGCATGAAAAGGATAGAGAATGATGGATGCCAATGACAGATGGAATTAAACTTGGATCAATAAAAAATTATAAGTAGGAACTTTTACAAATCTGTGACAGTCAAACATATCTGAAGGTTGCATACTCAGTCAGGTGGACTTTCTATACATGTTGCTTTGGAGTAAAACTAGTTTGAAATCAAGGGATATTCTGATTGTCACTCAGATTTTCTTTTACAGTTGCAAAGTTATGTTTTCAAGTATTTTCTACTAAATAAGACAATTATAGGCTTAATATTGAGTATAAGAGACTTTCTTTCTGAATTTGAAGAGATGCCACACTACTTAAGAGAATGTATCAAATCTCGATCATAGATTTTACAGATTCAGCATAATTTTCACTTCAATAGATACTCCTACATAGATTGGAAAAGTGGCTATGAATGCAGCAATTACAATTTAACCAGATGTAACTTCAAAGTATTCAGGACTGAAATTTGAAGTTTATAAAAATTGCTGTTTTATACTTTGTGTTGTTGAGAAAACTTCCCATCAAAGGTACACAACATAAAGTCAAGGAGAGGAATTTTCTCTTGGAGTCCAGCCAATGTGGGCAGTGAATTGGGGCACATCATGGTCTTTAAACTTTTACAAAGGTTACAGAAAGATCTGGGACAATTGGGTCAAAGTGTGATTGCAATAATGTTGAAATATTTGCTGCAGGGAATCTAGGGCCACGTACAAATGTCACTCGTTTTTTCTTGTTCAGGCAACTGCTTGAAGATGCAACATTTTACATAAGTCATGCTGGCGATGTTAACATTTGGACATCTGTCCAGGCCGGCAGCCATGGTAGCATGTGGTTTGCTGAACAATGACAGCCATACATACCCTGATGGAACAAACATGAATTGAGTGGAACCAGGAGGGGTCAGTCATGAGTGAAAACAAAAATGGTCAATAAAAGTGTCCCAAAAAAAACAATAAAACTGGAGCATAAACAGACAATATGTAAAGAAACTGGATCGACTGAACACTAGAGTGGACATTTGATTTAAAAGGTTATTGGCCTTAAATCAAAGAACATGAGAAGGGTTTACACGATGCACCGAAATGTTGAACAAATCTTACACATGTTAAATGTGTCTTTCAGTTGTGTTAGGGGAACAATATCTGGTTTTTACATGTTCACCAGAATTTCAGGAAAGCAGTGTCAAAACTTATCTTATAAAAAACATTAGACAAAACCAATACCTCCTAAAGTACATTAACCAAAGTAAAGTTGTAAGGGTTAATTTTAGCATGGAATGTGTTCCTGATGCCGACACTATTCCAATAAAAACAACATTTGGGCTAAACCTACAGTTCATGCTTCATAGAGAAATATGATTATTTCTGTAACAACCAACCTCCTCCACAAAAAAGACAAATTTTCCAGTGCTAAGACTTACTACTTTCTTTCAATGAGAAGATAACTTTTCCCCATGGTTGGTTTATTTGCAATTAACCATCCTCAAATGTTTCTCATTCCTCCAGTGTTCTGAAGTAGCTTGTTGTAAGCTTTCATCATTCATGTGAACTTGCGACATTTCCCACTCACCCTTGGGCAGAACTTACTTCGTCTGATTGGTTCTCCAACATTTTTCTAACAACCAATAAACAACTATGTCTCATGAGGATAAGAATGACCTTGATACAACCCTTGTGAGCCTCTGTGCATGAATGAGGTTCAAGGTTTATGTCGGCAGCACATGGTGAGACCTTCCGCAAACAAAAAATGTAACAACTAAGGATGCTAAAAATCCTTTGAAATGAGCAATCACGTGTGATAAGGCACACCGCTTAACCACAGAAACATAGAGACGTCGCAGACTTGACATGTCAAGGATCTAACCTAAAACGGTCAAGAGTTTGCTCCACGATGCCGATGGGTGTTACACTTAACCGTATTTCAAGCTGTGATCGATTCCCTCGTTTGCCGTATTTTGCGAAAGATGGGTCTTGTGGAAAGGGATGCAATTGTTCCATTTCGGACATGGGTAAAAGATCAAGTTTAAGTGAACACTATGGGGCCAAGGTGGTTGGCCTCATAGTGAAAGTTTTTTTTTGACCAATATTGTAACAAAACATGGGATATCATAAAATACAAGATTCATCTTAAAATAAGGCAGGCTACCCTTATGGCAAAACACCTGAAAATATATGCGTCAAAACTTTGATTCTGTGTGCCACAATAACCCCAAATTGGTGAAAACAAGCTTAAAACATCAAAATCAAATGCACAGACTTAAAGGTCTAGTGACATGCCAGCAAAAGACCTGATTTGACTTGGCAGTAAAAGAGTAAGATTTCTCAAGGAAAGATCTGTTGGGATAATTTCAATATCTTTTACTGTTCTCAAGATATACCTCTTCAAAGTTTAAATGACTCTGAAGTAACTCATTGCCTATGCAAAAATAATGATGTGTAGTGTTGCACAGAGTGGGAATAGCTTTTGTTACCCCTGTATTATCTCTTACTTTCTCATTAGATAGTTAACAGTTTGAGTGATAATTATAGTTTTCAAGGACACAAGTTTTAATTTCAAAATAAATCCCTCAGGACATATTAATGTTATAACTGTCCTTGAAATGGAGGTTGAAAAAACAAAGGATAACATTTAATAGCAATATTTAGCCAGTCCCTCTCTCAACATCACAAATTTGCATATATGAGCTCATGTTTATCCATGATATACATGTGAAATAGATTTTACCCCCTAAAATGGTCAATTATTTAATGGATTTCGATGGGAAATGCAATGTGGCTATTTTCTAGGTTTTTATACTTTTTACACCAAATATCCAACATTTTCATGTCACAAGACCTTTAAGCAATCAAGAACATGTATACTTACTAATATTCTGAAGCTTAGACATAACCTGAAAGTTTGCTTGAATTGGCCAAGAAATTCATTTTAATCAATCAGTCACTATAAAATATTAAACTGACATTTTCTTACATATATTACATTATTACCTTCCTTTTATACCTTAAATATAGGCTATTCAGTTCGTAAAACTTCATGCAAGATACAGAGGGGAATAAGTGGGTGGGTATAGGTAATGATGAACTATTGCTGTAAATGTGTTTTGTGACCATTTATTCCCATTAATTCCTTGCCCTAGATGAAACTAGAATATCTAAACTGAGTACTTTACAAAACATGCATTAATGTTATGGATAATACTAAACAAAATCTAGAGAAAATGAACTTTGACCTTTATATAAGTCAGAAACTTCGCATTTTAAACTTGCCATTATAAAGGCAATGCAATTAACATGAAATAAAATTAGTTTCTCTACATCTCTGTAACTTGAATAAGTTGCACTTGAATTTACTAAATTTTCTGCTTTTTATGCAATCTCTTTATCCTTCTAATTGCATACCATAAACCAGAACAACAAAAACAGTTTTTAAACTACATTTATTTATTTCTTCCTTTCCTAACACTTTCAACTGCTTTTAAATTTATCATT
This sequence comes from Holothuria glaberrima, assembly GCA_009936505.3. NCBI lineage: Eukaryota > Metazoa > Echinodermata > Holothuroidea > Aspidochirotida > Holothuriidae > Holothuria > Holothuria glaberrima. The sequence continues at coordinate 5,358 of WURT03501871.1, read as the reverse complement.
TCTTACTTCACATCAAACACACATGCACACAAACAGACAGGAAAAAAAATTTCACATACAGCACATTTACTGAATTTATTTATCCCATACATTCCTAAAGAGGAGAAAACTTCTTTTATGCAACTGTTTTAGAATATCCCCTGTAACTGCAATTGCAACAGACTATCCCCTCTTACCTCACTTCATTCTTTTATCCCCCATTTACCCCTCCCCACAAAACAAAACAATAATCACAATTTAGGACATGAGCCTAGTCTAAAGCATTCTTTACCCTCTCCCCCATCAGAATCGAAAAAAAAAAAAAAAAACAATTACAATTTAGGAAATGAGCCTCATCTAAAGTCTCAAGCATCCTTTACTTCATCAAACGAGTGCTGGCATTTCTGCACCCACTGGACTCACAAAGAAATGAAGAAAAATTTGACAACATACGAATAATGTGACCATACAACCAAATTGTGTTTCAGGTACAGTTTATAAAGTCTTGTATGTGTCAATTCTGATGAGCCCTTCATTACATAGACCAGCTCAAATTGTACAAGGAGACACACTGAAAAATCAGAAGGATATAGAGATCTGACACACTGAGTGCTGACCTGTCTACATCACCCATGAACATTTCTGGCAAATGATTTCACTGAAAAGGTTAAACACACAATCATTTAAGCCATATCTCCCCCCTTTACCCCAATGCCTTAGGTAAAAAGTTATTATAAGGGAAGCAAAACAAAGCTAAGTATGTGCTTAATAGAATGGAAGACATAGGTGCTTGAATGAGTTCACTAAAAACATAAAGTTCATAGAATTACACTACATTGGGCTGGAAGGTTTACAACCTGTCCTCTCGAGCAGAAATGTTAGACAAACATCACTAGTACAAATCGATTAAAAAGTAATCTTTCAAGAAAACCACAACGTCCCGCAGACAATGAGATTTTGACTCCATTCCGACAGCCCGGCGCCGAGAAGCATGCAAATGAAGATACAGACTGCTTAAGGACGAACATCCGCGAACATTGACACCGTACGACTAGGTCAGGGCACTTCAAAGGAAGACACTTGAATTTGACCTTCACATCAATACGGCAACTAACGCCAGTTCATCCTAGCCATGATGCTTCAATCACGCAAGCAGAAAACACCGACCAGCAATTCTCGCACACTACGTAAATATCGACGTTTCCAGTGCCACCTCTCCAAGGTGCTCTACATTTTCAAAGTCTTGAAGGTCACGATGATACTGCTCAAGTGATCTAAGGTTATCATCACTTTGACCAAATGAGTGGACTGAAACTTGATTCCATGGCAAAAAAATCAATTGATCTCATGAAAGCAAAAAAATGCCTCACAAACTTGGGACAAAAGAATTACCATATTTACCGCTCTGAACGACAGCAAGGTTACAACAATGTTATGATAGCATTGCGTCACAATAGTCTATGTCAACTAAATAGATGAATGGTAGGCGGAAAACCAATTGTCAGTCTATAAAATTGAATAATACAATGCTAGTAGAAATGGAAATTGGGAAAAAAGCTGTTAGAAGTATTAACCCATTCACATAGATGTCTGGAAGCCTTTACAGAAGTGGGTCATTTGTATAATCTTTGCAACAGCTTGGTCCGTCAATGGATCTAAATGCTTATATTGGACAACAAGGAAGATTCTGGCTTGAAGAGCTTGTTACCATGGGAGGTACATCTTTGACAGAATAAGGCGGTAACTCTTCTGTGCAATGTTTACTACGACAGACTGAATTGCTATTGGGGAACAAGGAAAGTTACTGTATCCACCACCATGCTGCTTTGTCCAGCTGATAGAATATGAATTTGGGAGGAAACAAAACAGGAATTCATACAGACTACATATGAGGGGCACGGAGGTTAGAAGCAGGGCTTGACAAAACAAAACTGAGTCTTGAAGAATAGCACTGACATCAACAATTATCCCAACTTCTTTTTGACTTGACGCCTTTTGGAAGGGCACCTTGTCAAACATCAAGGGTACAACAGCTTTTTGCTATCAGTGTCACTGGTTTAAGCCCTGTGATAGAAAGAGAGAGGGCTTGGATGGTTTCAATACTTGTAGCACAAGCAGTCTTTAATAGGAGTTGCAAATAAGCTCCTTGATTCCTTACAGGGATTTTACAGGTAGCATGATGAACTTTTGGCTAGGGCATCAGACTTATGACCCAAGGGTTCCTGTTTCATGTCCTGCTTGGATCATTACTTTGTATAATCCTGGGGCAAGATGCTGCATTTCAATTGCCTCTCTTTACCAAGGATTTAAATGAGTACCTGTGAGGTAACTTGTTGTCTGCTACTGTTTGTAACTGCACCTATCTAGAGGATAATGTCTCTTGGACATTTTATCCCAGACCAGGGGTAATATTTGTATGACTGAGAGCTTTTGTACCTTTGGTAATAAAGAACTATATAAATATCCAAATACTGAAATCAAATCTTACCTCATAATTGCAGCTGCAGCCTACCGATAAGTACTAACACACTAGGAGACTAACACATAGTAGTGAAGTGAAAGAAAACTGGCGAACAAGTACAGAAAAAGACTACTAGTCTTTAAAAGCCCACTTTTAAGAAAACAACTTACTGTATATGAGAATTATTCTGGAAGAACACAAATACAAACCATTCTTAGAACAAAAACATATGATTTTTTGTTCGTGTTTACTGAAAACTGCCTGGGAGACACTTACTCAAATAGCCTGTTCCCACAAGCTCTGGCTTGCCCCACTTTTGCTCTACCCTTGCTCGACCTATCATCTAACCCCAAATTTTGCCTCGTGTGAACGCGGCAAGCCCGGGTTTAATTAAGCCCCTCATTAGAGGTGGGGTTAGATCAGCCAAGCCCAGGCTTATTCTGACAAGTAAATAAATAACGATCTCTGGAGAGTTTATGAATAGAGTGGCCTTACAAGTTGATGTTTCGGGGCAAGTGTGTGGTGTGACTTCCAGTGGAGAAGTCTTGATGCAGAGGGTTTTGTGTTTATACTGCTAAGGTTGACCCATCATCAATTTGGAAGTTGAAATTCCACATTGCCCAGGGTAAAAGTCAATTCGTATGAACGCAGGTCAATTTTGCCGAGCTTATCTGTGGTTCTGACATTAACCTAATTTTGGCTTGCCCAGGACATAGGTGAGTTTGTGGGAACAGGGTACAAGGGAAGTGGAATCCCCACTGGACTCCCTGGCAGGAGGATTAACTCTGATGGTATGGAGTCAGGTCCCATGCCCAGGTCCACACTCGAGGATCAGAAATGAGCATGAACTCAAGGATTATGTTCAAATAATGTGCAAAAGTCTAGTGAATTCGAAATACATTATTATGCTATTAGGTGCATTAAAAATATTGAAAGCAATGTGGTCTTTACATAAATATTGGTGGAACTTATTTTACCTCTTGCATAAAATAGAGTCAGGCTGTAATAGAATTTTTAGATTTAATAGGTACAAAGAATCTGCTGGATGGAATTACATCACATTGCCTCAAAATCTCTTGCATGAACAAAGGTCATGCAACAAATTTATGATCATACAGACGCCTGTGTGCCTGTGACAGTCTGTGATGAATGTCAACCTGCACCTTTTGTTTGTACTGTTTTCACATTTGACGGGTTTAAAATCAAAGGTGGAAGGATTGATGAAGTTATAGAGCACACAACATAGCAAGAGTGGCAATTGAGTGAATAGTTGGCTCTTGTCAGTTTCAAGGGGGAGTGCTACAGGGACAGCTGCTCCACCCAATACCATGTCAATTTGGGTGGAGTAGACAAGTGTTTACTGCACAGACAGAAACGTGTTGAAGAGTCAACACCTTCCTATTTGAAAATTACACTGAAATGACACAAATGGTTCATCGAGTGCCTTGACACAGGCAATGAAAACTGATCTGTGTCAAAAACATCCCTCTGGAAACTCTGGTAAAAACTGGGCCTCATTTTAAAGTTTTTGTCTGGTTTCACATTTTACAATATGATTTAAAAGTGGGGAGAAAATGGGTGTATATATGATATGCATGACATAGTGCAAAGGAATTTTGCAAAATAGTACATATATGGCAGCTTATTTTATGTAGCAGGTCTAACTGTGACATGCCACCCTGTTAGAATACCTTCATTTCCAACTAAAGCTGATTTTGGAATTTGGGGAGGGGGAGGTGGCGGATCCCACTAGAGTGGTCTGAAGATCTACTACACCAAACACCCCACTGGATTAGGACTAGAATTAGGGTGAGGAGTAATGTTCAAGTTTCCCTTTAGTAAGTTTAGAATTACATGAATATATATTTTAGAAGTTAGAAAATAAATCCCATTCATGCAACTTCCATAGTCATAAATTGTGCCATTGCTGAGATATAAAATTTCAAATATATTCATGTACTTGAATAATCCATTGTGCAATTATTTTCCCAAAAAACGCCTTACAAAAAGAGGAGTACCACTCATGATTTTGGTAGAAGGTGTTGTTCAGGTGAATAAACACAATGTGATGAGCAAAGATTGGTAGAATCCAAATTCATCAGTTGTAAAATTATCAAAGATTTCACCAAACAAAGTTTAAAATATGTTAACACGGTGAAGGCAAAAATGGAGGATGAGCTATACAGCACCCTCTATTGGTAGGTGTTACCGCAGTGCTATTAGTCTTTGCCAGACACTTATTGCAGGTAATAATGGAATAACATGTAACTAGGAGGCAAAGAAGCGCAAAAGACTGTGATGTCCTTCTTGCACAATCCATGTTACTGGCATGACCTTGAAAAGCTTCCTGTTGCATGGCATATTGTACAAGAGGGCTTGTATAGTCAAGTCAGCCTAGAAGAGTAAGAAAGTGATTACATTTTGGCACAAGGTGCACTGGCTTTTGGAAGAAAAAAAAAAAAAAAATCCAGACTGTAATATCAATAGTACAAGAATGACATCACAAATTATTGTGCAATCTACCATTTTCAACTGAATGAATAAACTTCAATATTTTGTATCTTTGCTCAGAAATATCCTGTGAGAATGGGAGGAGTTGGATCATTTAGATTCATTTTACAAGCTTTGTAACACATGTTTTTGAAATTTCTGGCAGACTTTAGAGATAAGGGTTTTGTTTTAGGATAGAGTTAGCATTAGTGTACTGGTACTTCATATCTCCTAAGATATTTACTATGATATATGACCTCAGGAAGGTGGAGCATACAAGGCTTTGTGTTCAGCTCATCACCATGGAAAACTTTCATTTCATTTCATTTCATTTATTTGTTTTATCACAATCTCAAGAAGTACAGTACGATAAAAATATTTACATTATGCATTACATGATTGTATGAGTTCTTCAACAAGTTGTGAAA